>CAXHSM010000012.1:0-24444 GCA_964019185.1 Maratus speculifer | reverse complement strand
AAAAAATTGAAAGCTGTATAATATAAAATATCTAAACTTTAAAAAAAAAAAAAAAAAAAAAAAAAAAAAAAAACGAGAATTGTCTCAGATATTTTACTACTATTATTTAATGTTATTTCTTATACATTACGTATTATACAATCAAACCACATTTTTTTATTAGGGGGGGGGGGGAATTCTCCCGCGAAAGGTGTCTGGGTACTATTTTAAATATGGACGAAGTGTTTTCCTTGGTCGTATGTACGCTTAAAAATAATTGTGTACGATGGCACTGGTTTGCATTGAATTGTTGTCACAGTGAGTGTGTTGAGTCGAAGTTGCATTGAAAAAGACACAGAATTGACTGTAGAAAGTGTGTCAAACAGGAAATAAACAGATTGTACTTTTGTAGATCGAAATGTTGTCAAAGACTACAATTTCCTGGCATAGAGAGCATCAAACACACGAAATAGAAGAAAAAGTGTGGGGGGGGGAGTGGATTTTGCGAGTAATTTATTAAGGGTGTTCTTAACTGCTCCGTTTGACAAGTGCGAAACGTTATGACACACTTACAAGTCTATTACATGTCAGTTTTAAGAGAAAGATATGAAATTAGAATGCCTAACTATGGAATCTTCAAATCGAACTTATTTTTCCATTTTACGATAGTTAAAATAACTTTCCAGTTCTAAGCTTTTTAGATCACGTGATCACACGTTTCTCGACAGTTTTTTCTGCTTTAATTGGAATATGTGCTCAAAACCGTCGTATGAAATTCATAAATGCGATTTCCACGGGTTCTAAAAATACAAAAGTTCTCCGTGCATTTAAATAGCTTTCTCTTGGCGTGAAAAAGTGTGCTGGTCGAAACGTGAGACACTTTCGTCTTTTAACTTCAAATGTTCGTAGGTATTTCATAATACTTATATCTGTTTTACTGCAGAAATGTTTTCAAATCGAAATCAGAACACGGGAACACATACACCGATCCATGGGGATGCAGCGTGAATGACTCCCCGTATATTGTTTCTTGTTGTAGAAAATTGATTTAAAATTGCGCGGAAAGCAAAAATAAGTCTGTTCCCCTGTTTTATTTTAGTTTGTTGTTAAATTAAAACGATCGGGCAACAGTTTTTTTACACATATGCATTTTGAGAAGAAATTTTTGCAGAGGACGCTTCGATGTGGCGTGAATGAATCCCATTGCTTTTAGGTTGTGGTTGAAAATTCATTTAGCTCTGCGCCCTGCGAAAAAATTTCCTTCTCCCCCTCTGCATTTTTCGTTTTTAGTTAATTTAAAACAATCGGGCAGCAGTTTTTTCGCAGAAATTCAATTTAAGAAGAAATAGTCTTAGAAGTACATCGATATGGGGATGAACGAATCACATTGCCTTCTGCTTGTTGTCGAAAGTTCATTTAATTTTGCGCGGAAAACAAAAAATAACTCTGTTCCCCTGTTTTATTTTAGTTTGTTGTTAAATTAAAACAATCGGGCAACAGTTTTTTCGCAGAAATTCAATTTAAAAAGAAATAGTCTTAGAAGTACATCGGTATGGGGATGAACGAATCACATTGTCTTCTGCTTGTTGTTGAAAGTTCATTTAATTTTGCGCGGAAAAACAAAAAATAACTCTGTTACCCTGTTTTATTTTAGTTTGTTGTTAAATTAAAACAATCGGGCAACAGGTTTTTTACACATATGCATATTTCGAGAAGAAATTTTTTCAGAGAACGCAACGATATGGCGTGAATGAATCCCATCGCTTTTAGATTGTGGTTGAAAATTCATTTTGTTCTGCGCACTGCGAAAAAATTTCCTTCACCCCCTCTGCATTTTTCGTTTTTAGTTAATTTAAAACAATCGGGCAGCAGTTTTTTCGCAGAAATTCTATTTAAGAAGAAATAGTCTTAGAAGTATATCGATATGGGGGTGAACGAATCACATTGCCTTCTGCTCGTTGTTGAAAGTTCATTTAATTTTGCGCGGAAAACAAAAAATAACTCTGTTACCCTGTTTTATTTTAGTTTGTTGTTAAATTAAAACAATCGGGCAACAGGTTTTTTACACATATGCATATTTCGAGAAGAAATTTTTTCAGAGAACGCAACGATATGGCGTGAATGAATCCCATTGTTTTTAGATTGTGGCTGAAAATTCATTTAGCTCTGCGCCCTTCGAAAAAATTTCCTTCTCACCCTCACTATTTTTCGTTTTTTGTTAATTTAAAACAATCGGGCACCAGTTTTTCCACAGAAATGCAACTTGAGAATGAATTATGTGAGACGTATATCGCTATGGGAATGAACGATTCACATCGCCTTCTGCTTTTTGGTGAAAATTCATTTACTTTTGAGCGGAAAACAAAAAATAACTCTGTTCCCCTCTTTTACTTTAGTTTGTAGTTAAATTAAAACAATCGGGCAACAGTTTTTTTACACATATGCATTTTGAGAAGTTTGGGCAGAGAACGCATCGATATGGCGTGAATGAATCCCATTGCTTTTAGATTGTGGTTGAAAATTCGTTTATTTCTGCGCCCTGCGAAGAAATTTCCTTCTCCCCCTCTGCATTTTTCGTTTTTAGTTAATTTAAAACAATCGGTCACCGGTTTTTTCGCAGAAATTCAATTTAAAAAGAAATAGTCTTAGAAGTATATCGGTATGGGGATGAACGAATCACATTGCCTTCTGCTTGTTGTTGAAAGTTCATTTAATTTTGCGCGGAAAACAAAAAATAACTCTGTTCCCCTGTTTTATTTTAGTTTGTTGTTAAATTAAAACAATCGGGCAACAGGTTTTTTACACATATGCATATTTCGAGAAGAAATTTTTTCAGAGAACGCAACGATATGGCGTGAATGAATCCCATCGCTTTTAGATTGTGGTTGAAAATTCATTTTGTTCTGCGCACTGCGAAAAAATTTCCTTCACCCCCTCTGCATTTTTCGTTTTTAGTTAATTTAAAACAATCGGGCAGCAGTTTTTTCGCAGAAATTCAATTTAAGAAGAAATAGTCTTAGAAGTATATCGATATGGGGGTGAACGATTCACATTGTTTTCTGCTTGTTGTTGAAAGTTCATTTAATTTTGCGCGGAAAACAAAAAATAACTCTGGTACCCTGTTTTATTCTAGTTTGTAGTTAAATTAAAACAATCCGACAACAGGTTTTTCACACATTTGCAAATTAAGAAGAAATTCGATTGTACATGAACCCAGTATCGAAAGTTTCGTCGCGTGTTGTTGAAAATATTCTTCAATAGATGGCAGCACTGGAAAACTCTCGCGCATGTGTAACTAAACTTAAAAAAAAAAAAAAAAAAAAAAAAAAAAACGAGAATTGTCTCAGATATTTTACTACTATTATTTAATGTTATTTCTTATACATTACGTATTATACAATCAAACCACATTTTTTTATTAGGGGGGGGGGTTAATTCTCCCGCGAAAGGTGTCTGGGTACTATTTTAAATATGGACGAAGTGTTTTCCTTGGTCGTATGTACGCTTAAAAATAATTGTGTACGATGGCACTGGTTTGCATTGAATTGTTGTCACAGTGAGTGTGTTGAGTCGAAGTTGCATTGAAAAAGACACAGAATTGACTGTAGAAAGTGTGTCAAACAGGAAATAAACAGATTGTACTTTTGTAGATCGAAATGTTGTCAAAGACTACAATTTCCTGGCATAGAGAGCATCAAACACACGAAATAGAAGAAAAAGTGGGGGGGGGAGTGGATTTTGCGAGTAATTTATTAAGGGTGTTCTTAACTGCTCCGTTTGACAAGTGCGAAACGTTATGACACACTTACAAGTCTATTACATGTCAGTTTTAAGAGAAAGATATGAAATTAGAATGCCTAACTATGGAATCTTCAAATCGAACTTATTTTTCCATTTTACGATAGTTAAAATAACTTTCCAGTTCTAAGCTTTTTAGATCACGTGATCACACGTTTCTCGACAGTTTTTTCTGCTTTAATTGGAATATGTGCTCAAAACCGTCGTATGAAATTCATAAATGCGATTTCCACGGGTTCTAAAAATACAAAAGTTCTCCGTGCATTTAAATAGCTTTCTCTTGGCGTGAAAAAGTGTGCTGGTCGAAACGTGAGACACTTTCGTCTTTTAACTTCAAATGTTCGTAGGTATTTCATAATACTTATATCTGTTTTACTGCAGAAATGTTTTCAAATCGAAATCAGAACACGGGAACACATACACCGATCCATGGGGATGCAGCGTGAATGACTCCCCGTATATTGTTTCTTGTTGTAGAAAATTGATTTAAAATTGCGCGGAAAGCAAAAATAAGTCTGTTCCCCTGTTTTATTTTAGTTTGTTGTTAAATTAAAACGATCGGGCAACAGTTTTTTTACACATATGCATTTTGAGAAGAAATTTTTGCAGAGGACGCTTCGATGTGGCGTGAATGAATCCCATTGCTTTTAGGTTGTGGTTGAAAATTCATTTAGCTCTGCGCCCTGCGAAAAAATTTCCTTCTCCCCCTCTGCATTTTTCGTTTTTAGTTAATTTAAAACAATCGGGCAGCAGTTTTTTCGCAGAAATTCAATTTAAGAAGAAATAGTCTTAGAAGTACATCGATATGGGGATGAACGAATCACATTGCCTTCTGCTTGTTGTCGAAAGTTCATTTAATTTTGCGCGGAAAACAAAAAATAACTCTGTTCCCCTGTTTTATTTTAGTTTGTTGTTAAATTAAAACAATCGGGCAACAGTTTTTTCGCAGAAATTCAATTTAAAAAGAAATAGTCTTAGAAGTACATCGGTATGGGGATGAACGAATCACATTGTCTTCTGCTTGTTGTTGAAAGTTCATTTAATTTTGCGCGGAAAAACAAAAAATAACTCTGTTACCCTGTTTTATTTTAGTTTGTTGTTAAATTAAAACAATCGGGCAACAGGTTTTTTACACATATGCATATTTCGAGAAGAAATTTTTTCAGAGAACGCAACGATATGGCGTGAATGAATCCCATCGCTTTTAGATTGTGGTTGAAAATTCATTTTGTTCTGCGCACTGCGAAAAAATTTCCTTCACCCCCTCTGCATTTTTCGTTTTTAGTTAATTTAAAACAATCGGGCAGCAGTTTTTTCGCAGAAATTCTATTTAAGAAGAAATAGTCTTAGAAGTATATCGATATGGGGGTGAACGAATCACATTGCCTTCTGCTCGTTGTTGAAAGTTCATTTAATTTTGCGCGGAAAACAAAAAATAACTCTGTTACCCTGTTTTATTTTAGTTTGTTGTTAAATTAAAACAATCGGGCAACAGGTTTTTTACACATATGCATATTTCGAGAAGAAATTTTTTCAGAGAACGCAACGATATGGCGTGAATGAATCCCATTGTTTTTAGATTGTGGCTGAAAATTCATTTAGCTCTGCGCCCTTCGAAAAAATTTCCTTCTCACCCTCACTATTTTTCGTTTTTTGTTAATTTAAAACAATCGGGCACCAGTTTTTCCACAGAAATGCAACTTGAGAATGAATTATGTGAGACGTATATCGCTATGGGAATGAACGATTCACATCGCCTTCTGCTTTTTGGTGAAAATTCATTTACTTTTGAGCGGAAAACAAAAAATAACTCTGTTCCCCTCTTTTACTTTAGTTTGTAGTTAAATTAAAACAATCGGGCAACAGTTTTTTTACACATATGCATTTTGAGAAGTTTGGGCAGAGAACGCATCGATATGGCGTGAATGAATCCCATCGCTTTTAGATTGTGGTTGAAAATTCATTTATTTCTGCGCCCTGCGAAGAAATTTCCTTCTCCCCCTCTGCATTTTTCGTTTTTAGTTAATTTAAAACAATCGGTCACCAGTTTTTTCGCAGAAATTCAGTTTAAAAAGAAATAGTCTTAGAAGTATATCGGTATGGGGATGAACGAATCACATTGCCTTCTGCTTGTTGTTGAAAGTTCATTTAATTTTGCGCGGAAAACAAAAAATAACTCTGTTCCCCTGTTTTATTTTAGTTTGTTGTTAAATTAAAACAATCGGGCAACAGGTTTTTTACACATATGCATATTTCGAGAAGAAATTTTTTCAGAGAACGCAACGATATGGCGTGAATGAATCCCATTGTTTTTAGATTGTGGCTGAAAATTCATTTAGCTCTGCGCCCTTCGAAAAAATTTCCTTCTCACCCTCACTATTTTTCGTTTTTTGTTAATTTAAAACAATCGGGCACCAGTTTTTCCACAGAAATGCAACTTGAGAATGAATTATGTGAGACGTATATCGCTATGGGAATGAACGATTCACATCGCCTTCTGCTTTTTGGTGAAAATTCATTTACTTTTGAGCGGAAAACAAAAAATAACTCTGTTCCCCTCTTTTACTTTAGTTTGTAGTTAAATTAAAACAATCGGGCAACAGTTTTTTTACACATATGCATTTTGAGAAGTTTGGGCAGAGAACGCATCGATATGGCGTGAATGAATCCCATCGCTTTTAGATTGTGGTTGAAAATTCATTTATTTCTGCGCCCTGCGAAGAAATTTCCTTCTCCCCCTCTGCATTTTTCGTTTTTAGTTAATTTAAAACAATCGGTCACCAGTTTTTTCGCAGAAATTCAGTTTAAAAAGAAATAGTCTTAGAAGTATATCGGTATGGGGATGAACGAATCACATTGCCTTCTGCTTGTTGTTGAAAGTTCATTTAATTTTGCGCGGAAAACAAAAAATAACTCTGTTCCCCTGTTTTATTTTAGTTTGTTGTTAAATTAAAACAATCGGGCAACAGGTTTTTTACACATATGCATATTTCGAGAAGAAATTTTTTCAGAGAACGCAACGATATGGCGTGAATGAATCCCATCGCTTTTAGATTGTGGTTGAAAATTCATTTTGTTCTGCGCACTGCGAAAAAATTTCCTTCACCCCCTCTGCATTTTTCGTTTTTAGTTAATTTAAAACAATCGGGCAGCAGTTTTTTCGCAGAAATTCAATTTAAGAAGAAATAGTCTTAGAAGTATATCGATATGGGGGTGAACGAATCACATTGCCTTCTGCTCGTTGTTGAAAGTTCATTTAATTTTGCGCGGAAAACAAAAAATAACTCTGTTACCCTGTTTTATTTTAGTTTGTTGTTAAATTAAAACAATCGGGCAACAGGTTTTTTACACATATGCATATTTCGAGAAGAAATTTTTTCAGAGAACGCAACGATATGGCGTGAATGAATCCCATTGTTTTTAGATTGTGGCTGAAAATTCATTTAGCTCTGCGCCCTTCGAAAAAATTTCCTTCTCACCCTCACTATTTTTCGTTTTTTGTTAATTTAAAACAATCGGGCACCAGTTTTTCCACAGAAATGCAACTTGAGAATGAATTATGTGAGACGTATATCGCTATGGGAATGAACGATTCACATCGCCTTCTGCTTTTTGGTGAAAATTCATTTACTTTTGAGCGGAAAACAAAAAATAACTCTGTTCCCCTCTTTTACTTTAGTTTGTAGTTAAATTAAAACAATCGGGCAACAGTTTTTTTACACATATGCATTTTGAGAAGTTTGGGCAGAGAACGCATCGATATGGCGTGAATGAATCCCATCGCTTTTAGATTGTGGTTGAAAATTCATTTATTTCTGCGCCCTGCGAAGAAATTTCCTTCTCCCCCTCTGCATTTTTCGTTTTTAGTTAATTTAAAACAATCGGTCACCAGTTTTTTCGCAGAAATTCAGTTTAAAAAGAAATAGTCTTAGAAGTATATCGGTATGGGGATGAACGAATCACATTGCCTTCTGCTTGTTGTCGAAAGTTCATTTAATTTTGCGCGGAAAACAAAAAATAACTCTGTTACCCTGTTTTATTCTAGTTTGTAGTTAAATTAAAACAATCGGACAACAGGTTTTTCACACATTTGCAAATTAAGAAGAAATTCGATTGTACATGAACCCAGTATCGAATGTTTCGTCGCGTGTTGTTGAAAATATATTTCAATAGATGGCAGCACGGGAAAACTCTCGCGCATGTGTAACTAAACTTTAAAAAAAAAAAAAAAAAAAAAAAAAAAAAAAAACGAGAATTGTCTCAGATATTTTACTACTATTATTTAATGTTATTTCTTATACATTACGTATTATACAATCAAACCACATTTTTTTATTAGGGGGGGGGGAATTCTCCCGCGAAAGGTGTCTGGGTACTATTTTAAATATGGACGAAGTGTTTTCCTTGGTCGTATGTACGCTTAAAAATAATTGTGTACGATGGCACTGGTTTGCATTGAATTGTTGTCACAGTGAGTGTGTTGAGTCGAAGTTGCATTGAAAAAGACACAGAATTGACTGTAGAAAGTGTGTCAAACAGGAAATAAACAGATTGTACTTTTGTAGATCGAAATGTTGTCAAAGACTACAATTTCCTGGCATAGAGAGCATCAAACACACGAAATAGAAGAAAAAGTGTGGGGGGGGGAGTGGATTTTGCGAGTAATTTATTAAGGGTGTTCTTAACTGCTCCGTTTGACAAGTGCGAAACGTTATGACACACTTACAAGTCTATTACATGTCAGTTTTAAGAGAAAGATATGAAATTAGAATGCCTAACTATGGAATCTTCAAATCGAACTTATTTTTCCATTTTACGATAGTTAAAATAACTTTCCAGTTCTAAGCTTTTTAGATCACGTGATCACACGTTTCTCGACAGTTTTTTCTGCTTTAATTGGAATATGTGCTCAAAACCGTCGTATGAAATTCATAAATGCGATTTCCACGGGTTCTAAAAATACAAAAGTTCTCCGTGCATTTAAATAGCTTTCTCTTGGCGTGAAAAAGTGTGCTGGTCGAAACGTGAGACACTTTCGTCTTTTAACTTCAAATGTTCGTAGGTATTTCATAATACTTATATCTGTTTTACTGCAGAAATGTTTTCAAATCGAAATCAGAACACGGGAACACATACACCGATCCATGGGGATGCAGCGTGAATGACTCCCCGTATATTGTTTCTTGTTGTAGAAAATTGATTTAAAATTGCGCGGAAAGCAAAAATAAGTCTGTTCCCCTGTTTTATTTTAGTTTGTTGTTAAATTAAAACGATCGGGCAACAGTTTTTTTACACATATGCATTTTGAGAAGAAATTTTTGCAGAGGACGCTTCGATGTGGCGTGAATGAATCCCATTGCTTTTAGGTTGTGGTTGAAAATTCATTTAGCTCTGCGCCCTGCGAAAAAATTTCCTTCTCCCCCTCTGCATTTTTCGTTTTTAGTTAATTTAAAACAATCGGGCAGCAGTTTTTTCGCAGAAATTCAATTTAAGAAGAAATAGTCTTAGAAGTACATCGATATGGGGATGAACGAATCACATTGCCTTCTGCTTGTTGTCGAAAGTTCATTTAATTTTGCGCGGAAAACAAAAAATAACTCTGTTCCCCTGTTTTATTTTAGTTTGTTGTTAAATTAAAACAATCGGGCAACAGTTTTTTCGCAGAAATTCAATTTAAAAAGAAATAGTCTTAGAAGTACATCGGTATGGGGATGAACGAATCACATTGTCTTCTGCTTGTTGTTGAAAGTTCATTTAATTTTGCGCGGAAAAACAAAAAATAACTCTGTTACCCTGTTTTATTTTAGTTTGTTGTTAAATTAAAACAATCGGGCAACAGGTTTTTTACACATATGCATATTTCGAGAAGAAATTTTTTCAGAGAACGCAACGATATGGCGTGAATGAATCCCATCGCTTTTAGATTGTGGTTGAAAATTCATTTTGTTCTGCGCACTGCGAAAAAATTTCCTTCACCCCCTCTGCATTTTTCGTTTTTAGTTAATTTAAAACAATCGGGCAGCAGTTTTTTCGCAGAAATTCTATTTAAGAAGAAATAGTCTTAGAAGTATATCGATATGGGGGTGAACGAATCACATTGCCTTCTGCTCGTTGTTGAAAGTTCATTTAATTTTGCGCGGAAAACAAAAAATAACTCTGTTACCCTGTTTTATTTTAGTTTGTTGTTAAATTAAAACAATCGGGCAACAGGTTTTTTACACATATGCATATTTCGAGAAGAAATTTTTTCAGAGAACGCAACGATATGGCGTGAATGAATCCCATTGTTTTTAGATTGTGGCTGAAAATTCATTTAGCTCTGCGCCCTTCGAAAAAATTTCCTTCTCACCCTCACTATTTTTCGTTTTTTGTTAATTTAAAACAATCGGGCACCAGTTTTTCCACAGAAATGCAACTTGAGAATGAATTATGTGAGACGTATATCGCTATGGGAATGAACGATTCACATCGCCTTCTGCTTTTTGGTGAAAATTCATTTACTTTTGAGCGGAAAACAAAAAATAACTCTGTTCCCCTCTTTTACTTTAGTTTGTAGTTAAATTAAAACAATCGGGCAACAGTTTTTTTACACATATGCATTTTGAGAAGTTTGGGCAGAGAACGCATCGATATGGCGTGAATGAATCCCATCGCTTTTAGATTGTGGTTGAAAATTCATTTATTTCTGCGCCCTGCGAAGAAATTTCCTTCTCCCCCTCTGCATTTTTCGTTTTTAGTTAATTTAAAACAATCGGTCACCAGTTTTTTCGCAGAAATTCAGTTTAAAAAGAAATAGTCTTAGAAGTATATCGGTATGGGGATGAACGAATCACATTGCCTTCTGCTTGTTGTTGAAAGTTCATTTAATTTTGCGCGGAAAACAAAAAATAACTCTGTTCCCCTGTTTTATTTTAGTTTGTTGTTAAATTAAAACAATCGGGCAACAGGTTTTTTACACATATGCATATTTCGAGAAGAAATTTTTTCAGAGAACGCAACGATATGGCGTGAATGAATCCCATTGTTTTTAGATTGTGGCTGAAAATTCATTTAGCTCTGCGCCCTTCGAAAAAATTTCCTTCTCACCCTCACTATTTTTCGTTTTTTGTTAATTTAAAACAATCGGGCACCAGTTTTTCCACAGAAATGCAACTTGAGAATGAATTATGTGAGACGTATATCGCTATGGGAATGAACGATTCACATCGCCTTCTGCTTTTTGGTGAAAATTCATTTACTTTTGAGCGGAAAACAAAAAATAACTCTGTTCCCCTCTTTTACTTTAGTTTGTAGTTAAATTAAAACAATCGGGCAACAGTTTTTTTACACATATGCATTTTGAGAAGTTTGGGCAGAGAACGCATCGATATGGCGTGAATGAATCCCATCGCTTTTAGATTGTGGTTGAAAATTCATTTATTTCTGCGCCCTGCGAAGAAATTTCCTTCTCCCCCTCTGCATTTTTCGTTTTTAGTTAATTTAAAACAATCGGTCACCAGTTTTTTCGCAGAAATTCAGTTTAAAAAGAAATAGTCTTAGAAGTATATCGGTATGGGGATGAACGAATCACATTGCCTTCTGCTTGTTGTTGAAAGTTCATTTAATTTTGCGCGGAAAACAAAAAATAACTCTGTTCCCCTGTTTTATTTTAGTTTGTTGTTAAATTAAAACAATCGGGCAACAGGTTTTTTACACATATGCATATTTCGAGAAGAAATTTTTTCAGAGAACGCAACGATATGGCGTGAATGAATCCCATCGCTTTTAGATTGTGGTTGAAAATTCATTTTGTTCTGCGCACTGCGAAAAAATTTCCTTCACCCCCTCTGCATTTTTCGTTTTTAGTTAATTTAAAACAATCGGGCAGCAGTTTTTTCGCAGAAATTCAATTTAAGAAGAAATAGTCTTAGAAGTATATCGATATGGGGGTGAACGAATCACATTGCCTTCTGCTCGTTGTTGAAAGTTCATTTAATTTTGCGCGGAAAACAAAAAATAACTCTGTTACCCTGTTTTATTTTAGTTTGTTGTTAAATTAAAACAATCGGGCAACAGGTTTTTTACACATATGCATATTTCGAGAAGAAATTTTTTCAGAGAACGCAACGATATGGCGTGAATGAATCCCATTGTTTTTAGATTGTGGCTGAAAATTCATTTAGCTCTGCGCCCTTCGAAAAAATTTCCTTCTCACCCTCACTATTTTTCGTTTTTTGTTAATTTAAAACAATCGGGCACCAGTTTTTCCACAGAAATGCAACTTGAGAATGAATTATGTGAGACGTATATCGCTATGGGAATGAACGATTCACATCGCCTTCTGCTTTTTGGTGAAAATTCATTTACTTTTGAGCGGAAAACAAAAAATAACTCTGTTCCCCTCTTTTACTTTAGTTTGTAGTTAAATTAAAACAATCGGGCAACAGTTTTTTTACACATATGCATTTTGAGAAGTTTGGGCAGAGAACGCATCGATATGGCGTGAATGAATCCCATCGCTTTTAGATTGTGGTTGAAAATTCATTTATTTCTGCGCCCTGCGAAGAAATTTCCTTCTCCCCCTCTGCATTTTTCGTTTTTAGTTAATTTAAAACAATCGGTCACCAGTTTTTTCGCAGAAATTCAGTTTAAAAAGAAATAGTCTTAGAAGTATATCGGTATGGGGATGAACGAATCACATTGCCTTCTGCTTGTTGTCGAAAGTTCATTTAATTTTGCGCGGAAAACAAAAAATAACTCTGTTACCCTGTTTTATTCTAGTTTGTAGTTAAATTAAAACAATCGGACAACAGGTTTTTCACACATTTGCAAATTAAGAAGAAATTCGATTGTACATGAACCCAGTATCGAATGTTTCGTCGCGTGTTGTTGAAAATATATTTCAATAGATGGCAGCACGGGAAAACTCTCGCGCATGTGTAACTAAACTTTAAAAAAAAAAAAAAAAAAAAAAAAAAAAAAAAAACGAGAATTGTCTCAGATATTTTACTACTATTATTTAATGTTATTTCTTATACATTACGTATTATACAATCAAACCACATTTTTTTATTAGGGGGGGGGGAATTCTCCCGCGAAAGGTGTCTGGGTACTATTTTAAATATGGACGAAGTGTTTTCCTTGGTCGTATGTACGCTTAAAAATAATTGTGTACGATGGCACTGGTTTGCATTGAATTGTTGTCACAGTGAGTGTGTTGAGTCGAAGTTGCATTGAAAAAGACACAGAATTGACTGTAGAAAGTGTGTCAAACAGGAAATAAACAGATTGTACTTTTGTAGATCGAAATGTTGTCAAAGACTACAATTTCCTGGCATAGAGAGCATCAAACACACGAAATAGAAGAAAAAGTGTGGGGGGGGGAGTGGATTTTGCGAGTAATTTATTAAGGGTGTTCTTAACTGCTCCGTTTGACAAGTGCGAAACGTTATGACACACTTACAAGTCTATTACATGTCAGTTTTAAGAGAAAGATATGAAATTAGAATGCCTAACTATGGAATCTTCAAATCGAACTTATTTTTCCATTTTACGATAGTTAAAATAACTTTCCAGTTCTAAGCTTTTTAGATCACGTGATCACACGTTTCTCGACAGTTTTTTCTGCTTTAATTGGAATATGTGCTCAAAACCGTCGTATGAAATTCATAAATGCGATTTCCACGGGTTCTAAAAATACAAAAGTTCTCCGTGCATTTAAATAGCTTTCTCTTGGCGTGAAAAAGTGTGCTGGTCGAAACGTGAGACACTTTCGTCTTTTAACTTCAAATGTTCGTAGGTATTTCATAATACTTATATCTGTTTTACTGCAGAAATGTTTTCAAATCGAAATCAGAACACGGGAACACATACACCGATCCATGGGGATGCAGCGTGAATGACTCCCCGTATATTGTTTCTTGTTGTAGAAAATTGATTTAAAATTGCGCGGAAAGCAAAAATAAGTCTGTTCCCCTGTTTTATTTTAGTTTGTTGTTAAATTAAAACGATCGGGCAACAGTTTTTTTACACATATGCATTTTGAGAAGAAATTTTTGCAGAGGACGCTTCGATGTGGCGTGAATGAATCCCATTGCTTTTAGGTTGTGGTTGAAAATTCATTTAGCTCTGCGCCCTGCGAAAAAATTTCCTTCTCCCCCTCTGCATTTTTCGTTTTTAGTTAATTTAAAACAATCGGGCAGCAGTTTTTTCGCAGAAATTCAATTTAAGAAGAAATAGTCTTAGAAGTACATCGATATGGGGATGAACGAATCACATTGCCTTCTGCTTGTTGTCGAAAGTTCATTTAATTTTGCGCGGAAAACAAAAAATAACTCTGTTCCCCTGTTTTATTTTAGTTTGTTGTTAAATTAAAACAATCGGGCAACAGTTTTTTCGCAGAAATTCAATTTAAAAAGAAATAGTCTTAGAAGTACATCGGTATGGGGATGAACGAATCACATTGTCTTCTGCTTGTTGTTGAAAGTTCATTTAATTTTGCGCGGAAAAACAAAAAATAACTCTGTTACCCTGTTTTATTTTAGTTTGTTGTTAAATTAAAACAATCGGGCAACAGGTTTTTTACACATATGCATATTTCGAGAAGAAATTTTTTCAGAGAACGCAACGATATGGCGTGAATGAATCCCATCGCTTTTAGATTGTGGTTGAAAATTCATTTTGTTCTGCGCACTGCGAAAAAATTTCCTTCACCCCCTCTGCATTTTTCGTTTTTAGTTAATTTAAAACAATCGGGCAGCAGTTTTTTCGCAGAAATTCTATTTAAGAAGAAATAGTCTTAGAAGTATATCGATATGGGGGTGAACGAATCACATTGCCTTCTGCTCGTTGTTGAAAGTTCATTTAATTTTGCGCGGAAAACAAAAAATAACTCTGTTACCCTGTTTTATTTTAGTTTGTTGTTAAATTAAAACAATCGGGCAACAGGTTTTTTACACATATGCATATTTCGAGAAGAAATTTTTTCAGAGAACGCAACGATATGGCGTGAATGAATCCCATTGTTTTTAGATTGTGGCTGAAAATTCATTTAGCTCTGCGCCCTTCGAAAAAATTTCCTTCTCACCCTCACTATTTTTCGTTTTTTGTTAATTTAAAACAATCGGGCACCAGTTTTTCCACAGAAATGCAACTTGAGAATGAATTATGTGAGACGTATATCGCTATGGGAATGAACGATTCACATCGCCTTCTGCTTTTTGGTGAAAATTCATTTACTTTTGAGCGGAAAACAAAAAATAACTCTGTTCCCCTCTTTTACTTTAGTTTGTAGTTAAATTAAAACAATCGGGCAACAGTTTTTTTACACATATGCATTTTGAGAAGTTTGGGCAGAGAACGCATCGATATGGCGTGAATGAATCCCATCGCTTTTAGATTGTGGTTGAAAATTCATTTATTTCTGCGCCCTGCGAAGAAATTTCCTTCTCCCCCTCTGCATTTTTCGTTTTTAGTTAATTTAAAACAATCGGTCACCAGTTTTTTCGCAGAAATTCAGTTTAAAAAGAAATAGTCTTAGAAGTATATCGGTATGGGGATGAACGAATCACATTGCCTTCTGCTTGTTGTCGAAAGTTCATTTAATTTTGCGCGGAAAACAAAAAATAACTCTGTTACCCTGTTTTATTCTAGTTTGTAGTTAAATTAAAACAATCGGACAACAGGTTTTTCACACATTTGCAAATTAAGAAGAAATTCGATTGTACATGAACCCAGTATCGAATGTTTCGTCGCGTGTTGTTGAAAATATATTTCAATAGATGGCAGCACGGGAAAACTCTCGCGCATGTGTAACTAAACTTTAAAAAAAAAAAAAAAAAAAAAAAAAAAAAAAAAAAAAAACGAGAATTGTCTCAGATATTTTACTACTATTATTTAATGTTATTTCTTATACATTACGTATTATACAATCAAACCACATTTTTTTATTAGGGGGGGGGGGAATTCTCCCGCGAAAGGTGTCTGGGTACTATTTTAAATATGGACGAAGTGTTTTCCTTGGTCGTATGTACGCTTAAAAATAATTGTGTACGATGGCACTGGTTTGCATTGAATTGTTGTCACAGTGAGTGTGTTGAGTCGAAGTTGCATTGAAAAAGACACAGAATTGACTGTAGAAAGTGTGTCAAACAGGAAATAAACAGATTGTACTTTTGTAGATCGAAATGTTGTCAAAGACTACAATTTCCTGGCATAGAGAGCATCAAACACACGAAATAGAAGAAAAAGTGTGGGGGGGGGAGTGGATTTTGCGAGTAATTTATTAAGGGTGTTCTTAACTGCTCCGTTTGACAAGTGCGAAACGTTATGACACACTTACAAGTCTATTACATGTCAGTTTTAAGAGAAAGATATGAAATTAGAATGCCTAACTATGGAATCTTCAAATCGAACTTATTTTTCCATTTTACGATAGTTAAAATAACTTTCCAGTTCTAAGCTTTTTAGATCACGTGATCACACGTTTCTCGACAGTTTTTTCTGCTTTAATTGGAATATGTGCTCAAAACCGTCGTATGAAATTCATAAATGCGATTTCCACGGGTTCTAAAAATACAAAAGTTCTCCGTGCATTTAAATAGCTTTCTCTTGGCGTGAAAAAGTGTGCTGGTCGAAACGTGAGACACTTTCGTCTTTTAACTTCAAATGTTCGTAGGTATTTCATAATACTTATATCTGTTTTACTGCAGAAATGTTTTCAAATCGAAATCAGAACACGGGAACACATACACCGATCCATGGGGATGCAGCGTGAATGACTCCCCGTATATTGTTTCTTGTTGTAGAAAATTGATTTAAAATTGCGCGGAAAGCAAAAATAAGTCTGTTCCCCTGTTTTATTTTAGTTTGTTGTTAAATTAAAACGATCGGGCAACAGTTTTTTTACACATATGCATTTTGAGAAGAAATTTTTGCAGAGGACGCTTCGATGTGGCGTGAATGAATCCCATTGCTTTTAGGTTGTGGTTGAAAATTCATTTAGCTCTGCGCCCTGCGAAAAAATTTCCTTCTCCCCCTCTGCATTTTTCGTTTTTAGTTAATTTAAAACAATCGGGCAGCAGTTTTTTCGCAGAAATTCAATTTAAGAAGAAATAGTCTTAGAAGTACATCGATATGGGGATGAACGAATCACATTGCCTTCTGCTTGTTGTCGAAAGTTCATTTAATTTTGCGCGGAAAACAAAAAATAACTCTGTTCCCCTGTTTTATTTTAGTTTGTTGTTAAATTAAAACAATCGGGCAACAGTTTTTTCGCAGAAATTCAATTTAAAAAGAAATAGTCTTAGAAGTACATCGGTATGGGGATGAACGAATCACATTGTCTTCTGCTTGTTGTTGAAAGTTCATTTAATTTTGCGCGGAAAAACAAAAAATAACTCTGTTACCCTGTTTTATTTTAGTTTGTTGTTAAATTAAAACAATCGGGCAACAGGTTTTTTACACATATGCATATTTCGAGAAGAAATTTTTTCAGAGAACGCAACGATATGGCGTGAATGAATCCCATCGCTTTTAGATTGTGGTTGAAAATTCATTTTGTTCTGCGCACTGCGAAAAAATTTCCTTCACCCCCTCTGCATTTTTCGTTTTTAGTTAATTTAAAACAATCGGGCAGCAGTTTTTTCGCAGAAATTCTATTTAAGAAGAAATAGTCTTAGAAGTATATCGATATGGGGGTGAACGAATCACATTGCCTTCTGCTCGTTGTTGAAAGTTCATTTAATTTTGCGCGGAAAACAAAAAATAACTCTGTTACCCTGTTTTATTTTAGTTTGTTGTTAAATTAAAACAATCGGGCAACAGGTTTTTTACACATATGCATATTTCGAGAAGAAATTTTTTCAGAGAACGCAACGATATGGCGTGAATGAATCCCATTGTTTTTAGATTGTGGCTGAAAATTCATTTAGCTCTGCGCCCTTCGAAAAAATTTCCTTCTCACCCTCACTATTTTTCGTTTTTTGTTAATTTAAAACAATCGGGCACCAGTTTTTCCACAGAAATGCAACTTGAGAATGAATTATGTGAGACGTATATCGCTATGGGAATGAACGATTCACATCGCCTTCTGCTTTTTGGTGAAAATTCATTTACTTTTGAGCGGAAAACAAAAAATAACTCTGTTCCCCTCTTTTACTTTAGTTTGTAGTTAAATTAAAACAATCGGGCAACAGTTTTTTTACACATATGCATTTTGAGAAGTTTGGGCAGAGAACGCATCGATATGGCGTGAATGAATCCCATTGCTTTTAGATTGTGGTTGAAAATTCGTTTATTTCTGCGCCCTGCGAAGAAATTTCCTTCTCCCCCTCTGCATTTTTCGTTTTTAGTTAATTTAAAACAATCGGGCAGCAGTTTTTTCGCAGAAATTCAATTTAAGAAGAAATAGTCTTAGAAGTACATCGATATGGGGATGAACGAATCACATTGCCTTCTGCTTGTTGTTGAAAGTTCATTTAATTTTGCGCGGAAAACAAAAAATAACTCTGTTCCCCTGTTTTATTTTAGTTTGTTGTTAAATTAAAACAATCGGGCAACAGGTTTTTTACACATATGCATATTTCGAGAAGAAATTTTTTCAGAGAACGCAACGATATGGCGTGAATGAATCCCATCGCTTTTAGATTGTGGTTGAAAATTCATTTTGTTCTGCGCACTGCGAAAAAATTTCCTTCACCCCCTCTGCATTTTTCGTTTTTAGTTAATTTAAAACAATCGGGCAGCAGTTTTTTCGCAGAAATTCAATTTAAGAAGAAATAGTCTTAGAAGTATATCGATATGGGGGTGAACGATTCACATTGTTTTCTGCTTGTTGTTGAAAGTTCATTTAATTTTGCGCGGAAAACAAAAAATAACTCTGGTACCCTGTTTTATTCTAGTTTGTAGTTAAATTAAAACAATCCGACAACAGGTTTTTCACACATTTGCAAATTAAGAAGAAATTCGATTGTACATGAACCCAGTATCGAAAGTTTCGTCGCGTGTTGTTGAAAATATTCTTCAATAGATGGCAGCACTGGAAAACTCTCGCGCATGTGTAACTAAACTTAAAAAAAAAAAAAAAAAAAAAAAAAAAAAAAAAACGAGAATTGTCTCAGATATTTTACTACTATTATTTAATGTTATTTCTTATACATTACGTATTATACAATCAAACCACATTTTTTTATTAGGGGGGGGGGAATTCTCCCGCGAAAGGTGTCTGGGTACTATTTTAAATATGGACGAAGTGTTTTCCTTGGTCGTATGTACGCTTAAAAATAATTGTGTACGATGGCACTGGTTTGCATTGAATTGTTGTCACAGTGAGTGTGTTGAGTCGAAGTTGCATTGAAAAAGACACAGAATTGACTGTAGAAAGTGTGTCAAACAGGAAATAAACAGATTGTACTTTTGTAGATCGAAATGTTGTCAAAGACTACAATTTCCTGGCATAGAGAGCATCAAACACACGAAATAGAAGAAAAAGTGTGGGGGGGGGAGTGGATTTTGCGAGTAATTTATTAAGGGTGTTCTTAACTGCTCCGTTTGACAAGTGCGAAACGTTATGACACACTTACAAGTCTATTACATGTCAGTTTTAAGAGAAAGATATGAAATTAGAATGCCTAACTATGGAATCTTCAAATCGAACTTATTTTTCCATTTTACGATAGTTAAAATAACTTTCCAGTTCTAAGCTTTTTAGATCACGTGATCACACGTTTCTCGACAGTTTTTTCTGCTTTAATTGGAATATGTGCTCAAAACCGTCGTATGAAATTCATAAATGCGATTTCCACGGGTTCTAAAAATACAAAAGTTCTCCGTGCATTTAAATAGCTTTCTCTTGGCGTGAAAAAGTGTGCTGGTCGAAACGTGAGACACTTTCGTCTTTTAACTTCAAATGTTCGTAGGTATTTCATAATACTTATATCTGTTTTACTGCAGAAATGTTTTCAAATCGAAATCAGAACACGGGAACACATACACCGATCCATGGGGATGCAGCGTGAATGACTCCCCGTATATTGTTTCTTGTTGTAGAAAATTGATTTAAAATTGCGCGGAAAGCAAAAATAAGTCTGTTCCCCTGTTTTATTTTAGTTTGTTGTTAAATTAAAACGATCGGGCAACAGTTTTTTTACACATATGCATTTTGAGAAGAAATTTTTGCAGAGGACGCTTCGATGTGGCGTGAATGAATCCCATTGCTTTTAGGTTGTGGTTGAAAATTCATTTAGCTCTGCGCCCTGCGAAAAAATTTCCTTCTCCCCCTCTGCATTTTTCGTTTTTAGTTAATTTAAAACAATCGGGCAGCAGTTTTTTCGCAGAAATTCAATTTAAGAAGAAATAGTCTTAGAAGTACATCGATATGGGGATGAACGAATCACATTGCCTTCTGCTTGTTGTCGAAAGTTCATTTAATTTTGCGCGGAAAACAAAAAATAACTCTGTTCCCCTGTTTTATTTTAGTTTGTTGTTAAATTAAAACAATCGGGCAACAGTTTTTTCGCAGAAATTCAATTTAAAAAGAAATAGTCTTAGAAGTACATCGGTATGGGGATGAACGAATCACATTGTCTTCTGCTTGTTGTTGAAAGTTCATTTAATTTTGCGCGGAAAAACAAAAAATAACTCTGTTACCCTGTTTTATTTTAGTTTGTTGTTAAATTAAAACAATCGGGCAACAGGTTTTTTACACATATGCATATTTCGAGAAGAAATTTTTTCAGAGAACGCAACGATATGGCGTGAATGAATCCCATCGCTTTTAGATTGTGGTTGAAAATTCATTTTGTTCTGCGCACTGCGAAAAAATTTCCTTCACCCCCTCTGCATTTTTCGTTTTTAGTTAATTTAAAACAATCGGGCAGCAGTTTTTTCGCAGAAATTCTATTTAAGAAGAAATAGTCTTAGAAGTATATCGATATGGGGGTGAACGAATCACATTGCCTTCTGCTCGTTGTTGAAAGTTCATTTAATTTTGCGCGGAAAACAAAATATAACTCTGTTACCCTGTTTTATTTTAGTTTGTTGTTAAATTAAAACAATCGGGCAACAGGTTTTTTACACATATGCATATTTCGAGAAGAAATTTTTTCAGAGAACGCAACGATATGGCGTGAATGAATCCCATTGTTTTTAGATTGTGGCTGAAAATTCATTTAGCTCTGCGCCCTTCGAAAAAATTTCCTTCTCACCCTCACTATTTTTCGTTTTTTGTTAATTTAAAACAATCGGGCACCAGTTTTTCCACAGAAATGCAACTTGAGAATGAATTATGTGAGACGTATATCGCTATGGGAATGAACGATTCACATCGCCTTCTGCTTTTTGGTGAAAATTCATTTACTTTTGAGCGGAAAACAAAAAATAACTCTGTTCCCCTCTTTTACTTTAGTTTGTAGTTAAATTAAAACAATCGGGCAACAGTTTTTTTACACATATGCATTTTGAGAAGTTTGGGCAGAGAACGCATCGATATGGCGTGAATGAATCCCATTGCTTTTAGATTGTGGTTGAAAATTCGTTTATTTCTGCGCCCTGCGAAGAAATTTCCTTCTCCCCCTCTGCATTTTTCGTTTTTAGTTAATTTAAAACAATCGGGCAGCAGTTTTTTCGCAGAAATTCAATTTAAGAAGAAATAGTCTTAGAAGTACATCGATATGGGGATGAACGAATCACATTGCCTTCTGCTTGTTGTTGAAAGTTCATTTAATTTTGCGCGGAAAACAAAAAATAACTCTGTTCCCCTGTTTTATTTTAGTTTGTTGTTAAATTAAAACAATCGGGCAACAGGTTTTTTACACATATGCATATTTCGAGAAGAAATTTTTTCAGAGAACGCAACGATATGGCGTGAATGAATCCCATCGCTTTTAGATTGTGGTTGAAAATTCATTTTGTTCTGCGCACTGCGAAAAAATTTCCTTCACCCCCTCTGCATTTTTCGTTTTTAGTTAATTTAAAACAATCGGGCAGCAGTTTTTTCGCAGAAATTCAATTTAAGAAGAAATAGTCTTAGAAGTATATCGATATGGGGGTGAACGATTCACATTGTTTTCTGCTTGTTGTTGAAAGTTCATTTAATTTTGCGCGGAAAACAAAAAATAACTCTGGTACCCTGTTTTATTCTAGTTTGTAGTTAAATTAAAACAATCCGACAACAGGTTTTTCACACATTTGCAAATTAAGAAGAAATTCGATTGTACATGAACCCAGTATCGAAAGTTTCGTCGCGTGTTGTTGAAAATATTCTTCAATAGATGGCAGCACTGGAAAACTCTCGCGCATGTGTAACTAAACTTAAAAAAAAAAAAAAAAAAAAAAAAAAAAAAACGAGAATTGTCTCAGATATTTTACTACTATTATTTAATGTTATTTCTTATACATTACGTATTATACAATCAAACCACATTTTTTTATTAGGGGGGGGGGTTAATTCTCCCGCGAAAGGTGTCTGGGTACTATTTTAAATATGGACGAAGTGTTTTCCTTGGTCGTATGTACGCTTAAAAATAATTGTGTACGATGGCACTGGTTTGCATTGAATTGTTGTCACAGTGAGTGTGTTGAGTCGAAGTTGCATTGAAAAAGACACAGAATTGACTGTAGAAAGTGTGTCAAACAGGAAATAAACAGATTGTACTTTTGTAGATCGAAATGTTGTCAAAGACTACAATTTCCTGGCATAGAGAGCATCAAACACACGAAATAGAAGAAAAAGTGGGGGGGGGAGTGGATTTTGCGAGTAATTTATTAAGGGTGTTCTTAACTGCTCCGTTTGACAAGTGCGAAACGTTATGACACACTTACAAGTCTATTACATGTCAGTTTTAAGAGAAAGATATGAAATTAGAATGCCTAACTATGGAATCTTCAAATCGAACTTATTTTTCCATTTTACGATAGTTAAAATAACTTTCCAGTTCTAAGCTTTTTAGATCACGTGATCACACGTTTCTCGACAGTTTTTTCTGCTTTAATTGGAATATGTGCTCAAAACCGTCGTATGAAATTCATAAATGCGATTTCCACGGGTTCTAAAAATACAAAAGTTCTCCGTGCATTTAAATAGCTTTCTCTTGGCGTGAAAAAGTGTGCTGGTCGAAACGTGAGACACTTTCGTCTTTTAACTTCAAATGTTCGTAGGTATTTCATAATACTTATATCTGTTTTACTGCAGAAATGTTTTCAAATCGAAATCAGAACACGGGAACACATACACCGATCCATGGGGATGCAGCGTGAATGACTCCCCGTATATTGTTTCTTGTTGTAGAAAATTGATTTAAAATTGCGCGGAAAGCAAAAATAAGTCTGTTCCCCTGTTTTATTTTAGTTTGTTGTTAAATTAAAACGATCGGGCAACAGTTTTTTTACACATATGCATTTTGAGAAGAAATTTTTGCAGAGGACGCTTCGATGTGGCGTGAATGAATCCCATTGCTTTTAGGTTGTGGTTGAAAATTCATTTAGCTCTGCGCCCTGCGAAAAAATTTCCTTCTCCCCCTCTGCATTTTTCGTTTTTAGTTAATTTAAAACAATCGGGCAGCAGTTTTTTCGCAGAAATTCAATTTAAGAAGAAATAGTCTTAGAAGTACATCGATATGGGGATGAACGAATCACATTGCCTTCTGCTTGTTGTCGAAAGTTCATTTAATTTTGCGCGGAAAACAAAAAATAACTCTGTTCCCCTGTTTTATTTTAGTTTGTTGTTAAATTAAAACAATCGGGCAACAGTTTTTTCGCAGAAATTCAATTTAAAAAGAAATAGTCTTAGAAGTACATCGGTATGGGGATGAACGAATCACATTGTCTTCTGCTTGTTGTTGAAAGTTCATTTAATTTTGCGCGGAAAAACAAAAAATAACTCTGTTACCCTGTTTTATTTTAGTTTGTTGTTAAATTAAAACAATCGGGCAACAGGTTTTTTACACATATGCATATTTCGAGAAGAAATTTTTTCAGAGAACGCAACGATATGGCGTGAATGAATCCCATCGCTTTTAGATTGTGGTTGAAAATTCATTTTGTTCTGCGCACTGCGAAAAAATTTCCTTCACCCCCTCTGCATTTTTCGTTTTTAGTTAATTTAAAACAATCGGGCAGCAGTTTTTTCGCAGAAATTCTATTTAAGAAGAAATAGTCTTAGAAGTATATCGATATGGGGGTGAACGAATCACATTGCCTTCTGCTCGTTGTTGAAAGTTCATTTAATTTTGCGCGGAAAACAAAAAATAACTCTGTTACCCTGTTTTATTTTAGTTTGTTGTTAAATTAAAACAATCGGGCAACAGGTTTTTTACACATATGCATATTTCGAGAAGAAATTTTTTCAGAGAACGCAACGATATGGCGTGAATGAATCCCATTGTTTTTAGATTGTGGCTGAAAATTCATTTAGCTCTGCGCCCTTCGAAAAAATTTCCTTCTCACCCTCACTATTTTTCGTTTTTTGTTAATTTAAAACAATCGGGCACCAGTTTTTCCACAGAAATGCAACTTGAGAATGAATTATGTGAGACGTATATCGCTATGGGAATGAACGATTCACATCGCCTTCTGCTTTTTGGTGAAAATTCATTTACTTTTGAGCGGAAAACAAAAAATAACTCTGTTCCCCTCTTTTACTTTAGTTTGTAGTTAAATTAAAACAATCGGGCAACAGTTTTTTTACACATA
>CAXHSM010000011.1:3390030-3567122 GCA_964019185.1 Maratus speculifer | reverse complement strand
ACTAACATAATCTGTACTTGTGAATCTTTATTTATTTATTTGAACAACATACATCTGATTTGTGTGCTCGACATGAAAGCCTGCTTATAAGTCATCGTCAATATACAAGGACGAGATAGCACAAGGAAGTTTACATCACAAGAGAAATACAACCAGGAGCCCCACACAAAGTGTTTGCGCCATGGAGCCAGCAGGAATCGAACCCACAACCTCAAGATTAGCAGAGCGGCGTCTTAACCTATCGGCCACGGAGGCCCGTGAATCTTTAGAATTTTTTTATATGGTAACTTCTTCAGACAAGATCCGCCACTTCGAAAAGCTAGCGCATTCATGAAATCTTAAAGCCTGCATCGAATCCTATGGTCTTCGAAAGTGGGTATCGAAAGGTGATAATCTATCAAGTAAAGTGTCCTTACACATAAGATCGTGACATAGTGCTTCCATATATGAGCACGCAGCAAAATGACTTCATATACATATAGTATTAATGTATAGTAAAATGCTTTTCTAGTGTAGTCAGTCAAAAGTACTCTTCCTTTAATAAGAAAAAGGAAAAAGAAAGATTTTAGCAAAAATCGCACTATGCTTCAATCGATAAGCAGCAACAATCTAATACCTATACAGGCAGTAATGGCATCGGAAATGAGCTGTGGTAATTCGACGAGGAATCTGAAACTCATAACCAATACCTGGCTGCCTCTATAAGAGAGTAACAGCATTTGATTCCCAAATATTTCTTTAACAGACGCTTTTGTCCCAACTACACTGTTAAAAATTTGAAACTTTTGCTGTATCGTCACTCCACCGCTTATATAGAAAACGATTAGTTAAATGTATTATGAAGGATTCTCATTAGTCAAAATAAAGATATTCTATAAAAGCGATGAAGTGACAGCAAAAGTTTCAAATTTTTAACAATGCATTGCAATGCCAGGCATTTTTTATTATAGAATTTGACGAAGATTTTCTGGAAGAATTCGATTGTACGCGTATGCGACGTTAACAAGATTGACGAAAATTGCCCGCTGAACAAGATGCTTGGTGACTCGTTTTTGTCCAGAATCGTTTCAACCAATTATATACTGTGCTCCATGTGTCGTCATATTCATATCGAGGAATCCTACACTGTACAAAGTTTGACCCTTTTGCTGCATCATCACTCTATTGCTTTTATAGAAAACGATTACTTCACCCAATTATGAAGCATTCTCAAGGGTCAAAAGAGAGATATTCTACAAAAGCAGGGGAGTGACGTTGCACCAAAAGGGTCACATTTTTTACAGTGACACTGTAATCGGAAATGAGCGGTGGCGTATTCGACGAGGAATCTGAAACTCATAACCTATACCTGGCTGCCTCTATAAGAGAGTGACACCATTTGATTTCCAAATATTTCTTTTACAGACGCTTTTGTCCCAACTACACTACAAAAACTTTGACCCTTTTGCTGAATCATCACTCCAGCGCTTTTATAGAAAATGATTACTTTACTGTGTTATGGAGCATTCTCATTGGTCATAAAAAACATATTCTATAAAAGCTGTAGTGTGACGCTGCAGCAAATGGGTCAAATTTTTAACAGTGTATCATGGAGCATTCGCATGGGTCAAACGAGAGATATTCTATAAAAGCGGGGG
The DNA here is from genome assembly GCA_964019185.1 of Maratus speculifer. Taxonomy (NCBI): domain Eukaryota; kingdom Metazoa; phylum Arthropoda; class Arachnida; order Araneae; family Salticidae; genus Maratus; species Maratus speculifer. The sequence continues at coordinate 3,565,485 of CAXHSM010000011.1, read as the reverse complement.
AGTGACGATACAGCAAAAGTATCAAATTTTTTTGCAGTGTACAATGTACAAAGTTTATCCCTTTTGCTGTATCGTCACTCCACTGTTTTTTAGAAAACGATTACTTCAGCCTACACTGTTAAAAATCTGCTGCATTTTGCTGCAACGCACTCCACCGCTTGTATATAATATCTCTATTCCAACCAATGAGAAAGCTCCATTTCACGGCCAAGTAACCGTTTTCTATACAAGCAAGGGAGTGCGTTGCAGCAAAATGCAGCAGATTTTTAACAGTGTATTGTGGAGAATTCTCATGGGTCAAGAGAGAGATATTATATAAAAATGGGGGCTGGTGATGCAGCAAAAGGGTCAATTTTTTTACAGTGCACACTGTTGAAAAATGTGACCCTTGTCCAATTAGAGTTTCACTCTTTGAAAAGATCGTGTGTCTATGTAAGTGTAACATAAAAGAATGAAAAATGAACGTTTCTAATTGGTCGATTGCTTCGAAAAGATATTGAATTTTAATGTTTTAATTTTTTTTAAAGTTCTAATCAACAGATTTTTTTGAAATTCGAATGGGACCACATGGGCCCCATACGCTTTCAAACAAAAAAAGAATTATCAAAATCGGTTCATATTTACGAAAGTTATGCGTGAACAACAAATACATACAGGTCGAAATCATAACCTCCTCCTTGAAGTCGGTTAAAAATAAATAATTCTGTTTATTGCCTGGTAGAAATTTTAACGTTAAGACTTTTACTATTAGGTTAAATAAAATTAGTAATATATAAAAGATTTCAAAGTATGCGATGCAATTTTCGAATGAATATAGATAATAAATATTACTACCAATGATAATCTGTACCGATAAAACTGCAGATAAAATAACAAAATGTTACGAACTCTTTTAGAAGAAATATATTTATTATGCTTATTTTTGTTTTGAGCCTACAGGTCAATTTTGAAATGGGAGACTATTTTCAGGCGCCTAAAGAAGTATCTCACCTCTTATCAATAGTTTTTTCAAACATTAACAAAGATCACTTAAATTAACGTCTGAATTCAATTTATTAATTGTTAAAAATACATATATATTTAGACGAACATAATCATAATTAATACAACAGAGCAACAGCAGTGTACAGTGTTTTTAGGGTTGGGCATTGCCTTTAGTAAAATAAACAAGCAAAACTTAATACCAAGTGATCACTTGTTATGCAAATGGTCTGTGTTTTGACCAAGTGCCTATTAAACACGCATATTATTTTATTTTACTGGCGTGAGTGTATAATTTTATTTTTGTTACTTTAATGTCAGTTCATGCAGTACAAAATTCGCAAATTCAATCCCGTACAACTTATTTTGATTTTTTTCAGAGTACTGATATTTGAAACCATATTTTTCAGGCAATAAACTAAAAAACAATACCTCTTTAAAAAATTAAAAATAAATAAATAAATAAATTAAAAGTCATTTACGAAATTATTTTTAGTGGAAGATCTAATGGAATTAAAAATGTTAAATTCTTTGTAAATCATTAAAGATAAATGTGTATTAAGGTAGACATGATAACAACTAATACAATAACCCAACATCGAATGAAACATAAGCCGGGGCAAGGATTCGAACCATGGTCCATAGCGTATCGTGTAGATGCTTTATTTTATTGATTATATTTATTTCCGCCATAATATACAGGTACCTTTAAAATTAATAAATTAAATTCAAACGTTAATTTAGTGTTCTTTGTAAATGTTTGAAGGAACGTGTTGATAAAAGGTGACATATTTCTTTATGCATCTGAAAATAGTCTCCCATTTCAAAATTGACCTATAGTTCCAAAATAAAAATTACAAAAATAAATATAATAAAAGAGTTTCAGACACTAAAAGAGTTCATTTCGTTTTAGTAGTTTACTTGTAGTACTTTCGGTACTGATTGTCACTGGTAATTATATTTATTGCCTTTATCCATTCCAAAATTCAATCGCATAGTTTGAAATCTTTTGGATGCTGCTCTTGTTTATCCTAATAGTAAAAGTCATTACGTTAAAATTTTTATCAGGTAATAAACCGATTTATTTAATTTCTCAAATCTTGTGAATAATAATTATAACAGAAAATATAATTTTTCACATCGATATTAATAACTATTAAAAATTTTTTGATCTATTAAATATCAAAATTGAAATTCTACGTGTACATAATCATGAGAAAAGCTCAATATTGTAAGCAGAAACACAAGGCCAAATTTAAATTCATACGAGAACCACCCCCCATTTTTTTCTTTCTTTTTGATTGACTTTTATTTTTGAAAATCTTGCAACATGACAAAATTATGTCTTTTTTTTCCGATGAAATTCGGAATTCCTTCAACTTTATTCTCAGCAAAACTTTTAAAATTAGTATACAGATTCTATTCGAGAAGAAATTGAAACTATTCCGAAATTCCATGAATTTAAGGAAGCCTTCTTTAGTTCCCTTTATTATTTTAATTATATTGAGTAACTTATACAAGAGGCACTTCATTTGTCCCATACATTCAAACAGTTAAAAATTGGAATACAAGTTCCTCAGGGACGTAGCTTTAGGAGGGGAGGGGGGGAGCCTCCCCTCCCAATATATTCAGGTAGTAGGGCGCCAAAAAAGGTTTAGGGGCGCCGTTAGGCGCCCGGAAAAAAGGCTTTGTTAGTAGTAATAAGTAATTATAAAATAATTTAATTTGAAATGTAAAATTACAAAATAAATTGTTATTCACTAACAAAACATGAAAAAGGCACTTAATTTTAGACTTGTTACTACCTCTATTCCCCCACTCCTATCCCAAAGAAAATTTATGCATCCAAAATAAAAAAAAAAATTTAAAAACAGGCTTGTAATGAATTCCAGGATAGATGTACAGTTATTTCCTTCTTATAGTAGTTGTTGGTCCCCTTAGAAATAGATAGAAAGGAATAAAAGTGTGGAAACGACTGAAGTGCGTTTGAATGGTTCTATAATATGTTTTAGTAGCAGTTCGCCACAAAAGGTTTAGAGGTGCAGTCAGGCACCTAAAAAAGAGGGTTTCAAAAAGGGCGCCATGGAAGGTTTAAAGGCGCCGTTAGGCATCTAAAATTTTTATTATTAATGGGGCATTCTTAGATTATTTTTTACACGCACACTAGAGGTCTGCATGGGCCCGGGCTTGGCCCGTGGACCGGCGGAATCGTTTCAAATTTTCTAACGGGCCGGCAGAATTAGAATAGTTTTCTCAACGGGCCGGGCCGGCAAAAAAATTGAACGGGCCATACGGGCCGGGCCGATAAAAAAATTTTCTGAAGAATTATGCAGAAACGATAAAATATGATCTATTTTCAATGCAAATGGTTTTAACGAAAATAAATATAAATGTGCGTCAAAAGCTATACTAGTTTGACAGCATCAATATAAAAATGTAACTTGTACAGTGTGAGATCGGCATCGGACAGTAAAATTGTGTGTAACCCGTTTTAATATATTTTTAGCTGACTCATACCGGGCCGAGATCAAGCTTGCATTATTTTTCAACATATAGACTTGCTGGACCGAAACAAGACTTAATTGTTCTCAAGATCTGTAGGGCAGAACACATGATTTGTAAAATTATTAACAGCGATAAAGAACTTATGTTAGTTTAATCTTTGGATATATATACTTCTTGGTGGTTTTTAAATTAATTTCTCAATAACGCGAAAGTTTGATGGTTTTTAAATTAATTTCTCAATAACGCGAAAGTTTGACACATTTTCCGATTAATTTTTAATTGTAAAAATATAAAAGTGATAAGCCTGACTATTGAAGGCATTTGGAATCGAATAGCATTTTTCATTTTTGATGAATAAAATACTTGCATAACCTTGTTCAGATACAATAGTTTCTCAAATGGTTGTAGGTTTTTCTCTCTTCCCATGCTATCGCTTTCGGAAATTCTATTGAAAACGCTAACTATAACAATAATTTATTTCCTTTCAGTATTCTTAAATTGCTTGTATCAAAAAATGGATAATGCCACTTGATTATATAGTTTCTGAATAAAGATACCTGCTGTGCGTTTCTGAGAAAAAAATGAATTTAGAAATGTATCAGAAAGGTGCATATTTGAATTAACGAATGAATTTGGATTTAAAATCTTTAATAAAATGATATAGAAATATTTTTATAAATCTTCTTTTATTAAATAGCCTCAAAAGTTACGATGTTTTTAACTTTCTTTCTTTTTTCTTTTATTCTAAGCCATATTAATTTTTTTGATGAATCTTTATTTGATTGTTGAAAGCCTAAGAATCTTAGTAATCACTAATGTTGCTAATGTGTATTTCCTGTAAAATATACTGTAAAATCATTCCATAGATATGTATGCAGTATTCTTTAAAGAAATCTTAATTATATGAAAAAAAATCTCAATTTTCTAGAAATCGTAAAAATTGTAACGGGCCAAAACGGGCCGGGCCTGTTTTCACTGATTTCTGTACGGGCCGGGCTTAAAATAGAAAAATTTAAACGGGCCGGGCTGAACTTTTGAATTTTACAACGGGCCGGGTCGGGCCAAAAAATTTTCCTACGGGCCGGGCCGGGCCCGGGCGCGGAAATTCCGGCCCGTGCAGACCTCTAACGCACACACACACACAAAAAAAAGGAAAAAGAAAAAATAATGAAATAGCAGTAACATAATTTGGAATTAATATTATTGTAAATTTATTAGAAAATAAATTATGGTTTCAAAAAAAATATAAGCAATCCATTACATTTGAGACATTTTAAGATTACTACTAGGCGCTATCAACAGTGCGAAAACAAAAACACATTCCGGAAATGGGCATTGTTCGATCACTACATGTAATGTGATTTTTCAGAGAAAAGCTCTCCCCTTATTCCAATTCAAGGTTGGTGGTCCTCGACAGGGTCATCTGATCTTAATTATTTTAACTCCCCTCTTCTGTCCTTCCTTGTGTGAGGTTAGATAATTTCCGGGCGTCACCTACATACATCTTTGTTGTCCAGTGTCTAGTGTTGTCAGATTGTACTGAAGCTAATAACGCGACTTTTCAAAACTAGCGATTTTTTTCGTTCAATTTTTAAAATAAAAATAAAAAACTGTCTTTCGTAGTCGTCCAGAGAGAAGAAATTCAGTCATGAATGATGACTGAAATAAAACAAAAATAAAAAACCAGGAACAACAGAGAAAAAGAAGTTATGAAGCGGAGAAATGACGCAAATTTATGAAAAAGTGGATGGAAAACGATGATGCAGTCGAAGGTAAAAATGTACATATTTTCCTTTAATTAAGCATGTTCTTAAAGTACAACGTTTATGTTTCGGAAGCAATTGTGAGTTCATTTATTATCAATCATAGCTATTATTATAGGTAAAAAATCGAATAGCATTCTCAGTTTTCCGGTAAACTTAAGTTTTAATGATTATTATTATATTTTTCTTAAACAGATAGCTATTTTTTGATTAATGGTGATTTCCGAAGCTTTTAAATTATTAATAATCGACCTAGTTTTAACCCAGGACTGGGCAGGAATGAAAATTTCACCAAAATTAAAAGAAATATATGTTTAAGGGTGTACTCGAAAGCATGCTTTTCTACCTTCAACACCTCGAAATTTTCTGATAGAATTTCAGACTCATTTTAAAAAATAGAAACATGAAACTAACTGGAGTGATTTTCGAAGAGATGTACAAGGTGCCGTATGATCTTATTTTTCGCTCCATTTATTAGAATTTGATTGATAAACAATCATTACTTCAGCATAGTTCTTTTTTTCGTCTCCAGGTCTTCCGATTCGGAAAATTCGGAGCTGCTAGAGATATTTTATCAGCACATGTGCATGCACGCTGGAAATGGAAGTTTAATCATGGCTGCATCACTTATATCACCTAAATAGATGCCATTGACATGAATAATTAACTAAACATAAAAAGTAGCATAACTACCCCCCTCTCTTAAAAATTGTGCAAATAATTCAAGGGCGCCAAAACATTAAAAGGCACCAAATTTTGGTTCTTCCCCCCCAATAAAAATTTCACGCTACGCCCCTGAAGTTCCTTCCAAAATATTTGACACACTCGAGGACCGTTCGGCATAAATGAATGGGCGCAGTGGCGTAGCTAAGGGGAGGGGGCAAGGGGGGCGTCCGCCCCGGGCGCCGAGGCCTAGGGGCGCCAGATTGAGAGAAGTTGTTATATATCTATATTAGGGTGGGGGCGCAAAATTTCTTGCTGGCCCCGGGCGCCAAAAAACATAGCTACGCTACTGAATGGGCGTGTTTATTTAAATATCGATTTGGATACGGGTGGAGCTATAATGGATGAAATTGAAGTATATCATACGGAGGTGAATGAGTGGTGTTAGAGCATTATCATCTCAATATTCTAAAAGATCTAACATTTAGGGAATCCGAAGCCCTTTGACGTTACTAAAGAAGATTACTCGCTTGACCACCTTGCAAATATCTTTCTCACCACCCTATACCCGTTCTCAGTAAAGTATCGTATAGCGAAATTCGTGATTTAATTTCTGTGGATTATGTTCTCGAAACTTGATTTTGTTGAATTAAAAAAAAAGGTGATTTATTTATTAAGGGTACGTTTCCCATTTTATTATTGCTTTTTCGGTCAATCTGTATTTAACATGTTGTATGCCACAGTGACTGACAAAAAAACTGAAAAAAATTTCATAAAAAATTCTAGAAATTATGTGAAAGAGCCCATTGTATAATTAAAATGTTAGAAATAACTAATTTGTAACCACCAAAATACTACTTTAATTTTTTTTTTTTTTTTTTTTTTTTTTTTTTGAAGTATTGAAAAGAAAGTCGTTCATATAATAATAAATTTCTGAATTTCCTAACTAAATATATTTCTTCTAATGTCAAATGGCACCTTACAATTTATTTAAACTAATTGAGGTAACTTTATTTGTAGTTATTAAAAAAAAAAAAAAAAACTATGAACGATCTCTTCTAATACATTGAATGTTTATCTGCATGCTTATTACCTTTAAAAATCACAAACGAAATAACAATAAAGAAAATTTTTAAAAGATATCTTTTTATATAGGTATAAATAATTTTAATAGTTACTGGGGAAAAAAAATATATATTATACGCTGAAATCAAGTAATACTTTAGACGAGAATGTCAGAAATCGAGAAAAATTACTAAAGGCAATAAGCCTTGAAAATACATCAGAAAATTTTATTTAACACGTTGAGTGCCACGTCACTCACCGGTGACCGACACTGAACTTTCCATTTAAGCAGCGTCATTCACCAATGATAGACAGTTAAAAATACGACATAAAGCTAAAACTGTTTTAAATAATCATTGAAAAATTATTTAAAATTCACTTAACATTTATTTAATACAAGATTATATTTTCTTAATAGTTACTTAAAACATTATATATATATATATTTTTTTTTTCAGTTTCGGTGTCAATCACCGTTTAACTCATCTTGTTAAATACAGATGATAAAAGATAATAAGAAACATAAATATAAAAGATACAAGAAACGTACCCTTGGCGTATTTATCACTTGTTAATTTTTTCTTGAAATTAAAACTTAAAGATTTCGAGAAAATAATCCACAGAAAGTGAAACACGAGGATCGCTAAACGACAGTTTCATAAGTAATACTGCGGCGGAGAGATAGATAGTTGCAAGGTGGTCAAGCGAGTTATCTTCTTTAGTGCGCCAAAGGGATTTAAAATCCCTAGCTGTTAGGCCTTCTAACATATTTAGAAGGTAACGCTCTAACACCACTCATTCATCTGGATATGGTAAATTTCAGTTTCATCCACATAGCTCCACCCATACCTAAATGGATATTTTAGTGCCCACGCCCATTCATTCATACTGAACGGTCCTCGAGTGTGACAAATACAGTGAAACCTCCAAATAAGGGACACCTCTATTTAAGGGACAAAACTTCCGGTCCCAGACCCTTGATATAGGACGTGTAATGTATTTACCTCTGAATAAGGGACACTCGATTTAAGGGACACTTGAAAATGAGATTAAAGGGACTGGTTTTTGCATTTTATGTAATGAAGAAGTCTGTGATGAAAATTAAAATGCAAATTTTTGTGAACTTATCAAACAGATAAACAGTCATGTTGTTACAGAGCAAATACGACACAGTTAGCGACAATTTATGTACCCACAATTCCGATTCGACATCAGTGAGTTTATTCGAATTGAAAGTATTGTTGAAAACTGTGAGGATTATTCTGAAAGTGGAGAATAAAAGAAAATTGTGAAACAAAAACAATACATATGCTTTTAGACTGTTCTCAAATCCTAAAAAAGCAACTTTTAAGACATAAGTTTTAATTTATTTTTATTCGGAAATGTCTGAAACTAGGAAGTGTTGTTCAGAAAATATGTAGTCGACCAGTTTTTTCTTTCTTTCTTTCTTTTTTTTTTCTTTTTTGAAAATGTGATAGATTTTTCAGAAAATATTTTCAAAGCGGGCATTTTGAACCGAATTTCCATGTGAAAGAAGAATTACTATATAAGAAAGGGTAAAAAAGTCTTTGTCACATAATCAAAATCGCTTATAATTTACTTAACAAAAAATTGAAAACACAGTTCAATTCCAAATCGCTTCCACAGTCATGCATATGCATTTTAATTTGAATTGTGTCAAAACATTTTCCATTTTCTGAGCAGAGCAGTCGAGATTTGTTGCTTTAAAATACGCAAAACCATTGAATACTTTTTTTCTTGTAAATCTGCTGGTAGTGAAGAACTAAAATTTAGAAGTGTGGTAAATGAACACTTGAAAGGTTTGTACTGAAAAATTGAAATTTGCAAAACAATTCCTCTTGGCTGATAATTTCAAATAAAATTCTTTCAATTTTTTTATACTTTTTGCATTTACACAATTTGAAAAAAAAAAAAAAAAAACAGTAGTTTTACAAATTAATTAAGGATTTAGTAATTAATTAAAAATTTTAATTAATTAATTCTCTTTTCTTACTTTTGTCTGATTAACGTAATTTATACATTTAGGGTACATTTAAATTTCATCTTTAATGTTTTGTTATTTTTATATCCTTCTTAACGATTAATTAAAAATAATATAAAAAAACTCCGAATAAGGGACACCTCTATTTAAGGGACAAAAGTTCCGGTCCCATAGGTGTCCCTTATTTGGAGGTTTCACTGTATTTTGGAAGCAACTTGTATTCGAATTTTTAACTGTCTATATGTATGGCACAAATAAGATAACTCTTCTATAAGTTATTATTATTAAAATTAGTCAACATATCTGTATTCCACTTTTAAAAGTTTTGCGTAGAATAAAGTTGAAGGAATTCAGAAATTCCATCGAACAATAATTTTGCATTGCTGCTAGATTTTCAAAATTAATCGTCAATCAAAAAAAAAAAAAAAAAAAAAAAAAAAAAAAAAAGGGAGGTTTTTGTATGATTTATAGTGAATTTATGAATCTTCTAAATTTGCCTTGTGTTTCTACTTACAATTTTGAGTTTTCCGCTTGTTTGTGCTTTTGTAGAATTTCAAATTTGATATCAAACAGTTAAAAAATTTTTAATAATTATTTATATATTTTTAATAATTTTTTTATATATGTGAAAAATCGTATTTTCTGTTATTTCTATTATTATTATTCACTAGATTTGAGAAAATAAATAATTCTGTTTATTGCCTAACAGAAATTTTAACGTTATGACTTTTACAATTATGTTAAATAAAAGTAGGATATAAAAGATTTCAAAGTATGCGATGCAATTTTCGTATGAATAAAGATAATAAATATTATAACCAATGATTATCAGTACCGAAAGTACTACAGCTAAAATATTAAAATGGTATGAACTCTTTTAGGAAAAAATGTATTTATTATATTTATTTTTGCAATTTTTGTTTCGAGCCTACAGGTCAATTTTGAAATGAGAGACTATTTTCAGGTTCCTAAAGAAACATCTCACCTCTTATCAACAGTTCTTTCAAACATTCACAAAGAACACATAAATTAACGTCTGAATTCAATTTATTATTTGTTAAAAATACATATATATTAAGACGAACATAATCACAATTAATACAACAGAGCAACAGCATTACAATTTAGACGCACGCTCGTATCCTGAATCCGGTTATGTAAGCTGGATCCCGGATTCACTCAGTGTTGGATTATTGGATTAACAGTGATCATCCCTGTCTTAATATACACGTACCCCTGAAAATTTACAAAGTATTTAACTTTTAAAATTCCATTAGATCTTCCAGTAAAAATAATTCCTTAAGAGATTTTTTTGCATTAGGTTGAAGGATATTGTATGTCTAGAGTTTCTGAAAAATACTGAATACAGTATACTGAAAAAAATCAGAATTAATGATATGGAGTGAATCGGTGAATTTTGAACTACATAAATCAACATTAAGAAAACTAAACAAATTATACAATCACACCAGTAAAATTAAATGATTATTTTATTATAAAATAATATGTGTTTTCGTATTTGTAACAGCTACAATCTAGGACATTGCTTACATAAACAGGTGAACGCCTATATGGCATTAAGTTCGCCTTGTTGATTTTTCTAAATATAGTCATTTGGTTTCCGGAGAATTCTAATCTTTCCTGGGTTGTGGAAGGAGAACTTTATGAAACTTATTATACATCTAGCTTTTGAACAAGAAGTTCCAAAATATTTCGGGCTCAGAGGCCGTATCTTGGTGCGAGCCGCCATTTTGTTTCCCTGTTATTTCTCATGCATTATTATTTTACCTTAAACTACAAAATGAACTGAAATGATTATTTAACACTAGAACGCCCGGATGGAGTCGATTCGACTCCAATCATGTAACTAAATTTCAATTCGAACCAGAAAAATTTTCTTGAAATAATTTAAATCTAATCCACGCAAATTTACGTTAAATAAATCAATTAAATAATTTTGAATAAAAATTCTGGTGAGAAATATTATTTTCAAACTTGAGTAGAATTTCCGGGCGTTCTAGTGTTAATGATTGAATCATACATTTCCAAAAATGATATGAAATTAAACAAGACAATCTACTGTAGAAACTCGAAGATTGAAAGAGCAAATTTTTAATAGTAAAAATCATTTGATTTACTTATTCATTTATTATGTAAATCATTCAAGTGTTGTGAAAGTATTTTTTTAGTATGCATAAGCCTTAAAAATATTTATTTTATGTTTCCTCAAAAAAATAATTGCAAAATAAATAATAACAATTAGTGAGAAATTGTAGGGAAACAAAATGGCGGCTTTCGGGAAGCTGCGGCATCTGTTCCATATTTTGCCTCATGCTTTCATTCAGTATAAGTATTTTGCACACAATAACTGCATTTTAGCTCCTCCCTCGCTCTCGATGCATGCTGCTTAAATCAGAGGATATGGAAATTCTCAGTATTTTAACGTAAATATGAACTTTAATGCATTGTAAAAAAATTAAATGTATCATATAGTTTTTAAATGTAGAAAAGTAAATAGGGGACTGTGACTACACATAGCAACATGGTGTTATTATGATAATTAGATAATTTTTGCAGAATTACTTATTAAAGAACTCTAAGGACTAAAATCGATTTAAAAAAAATATTTCAAAGAAAGTAAAATTAATTGCACAATTTGAATTCAGTTCAGTATATGCAAAGCCGAAAGCAAAATTTAAAAAAGTGTGGACTTTTAGGACTACATAAAATTTAAATTAAATTTATTGCGTATTAACATAGGGTAGGAATCTTACATTTAAAAAATATTCCTACAAGCAATGATTATTTTATGTGTAGGACACTAATATAAATAGATGAAACAACACTGAAATATATGCGATAAATAAAAAAATAGTAACAAGACAACAAAATATAAACACAATTAAGTAACAAAACTTTGAATGAACTAGTTCGCACCACCTGTGGCTTTCCTTGTAAGCTCTCCTCTGAATTCTTACTGCTAGTTTGAGACTTATGCCCTTACAGACACGTGTTTATATTGCTGGTGTCGGCACATTAAGATTTAATCCCCGAAGTGTGTTTCTGTGATTTTTTGATTTATGGTATATTATACTACATAGTTGTATTATTTAATTACTAATAACTTATTGAATTAAAATGTAAAACTCTATTCAATATTATTGAAGTTGAAAGCCATGTTTTTGCATCTGGTTATGATTTGATTATTTACTTGCAGTTACGAAAAAACAAACAATCGAGACAGTTAAAAGTATTTTAAGATTTTAAATTTGTAATCCGGCAACAAAGAGAGGAGGGGCATATGAGCATGATGGGCGTGCAATTACCAGACATTTAGCCGACAACCAAATCACCGTCAAGACAATTAGCATACAGAAAAGGGTACTACGAAAAAATGTTACATCGTGTGGGTCTGGAATTTACAATTAATCGCGACCAATGAGGAAAAAAAAAATTAAAAGTGTGTGTCCATGTGGCCTAAGTCAATTCTATGGTTCTCCATCTCCGAACCTTGTTTAACAAACTTTATTTAAAAATATGACACATATAAAACTTTATTTAAACACATAATACAATGTACATAGAATTAAAAGGCAGGCAGCAGGCTGGCTAATGACGACCCCCGGAATCTTGAGGACCATCAGTCATCCGGGTATGTTCCTGACGTCCTGAGAGTCCCTTATGGTCTCAGAAACAATATTTTTCCTCATCATTTTTGCATAATTTTCTGAGCATAATCACCGGATGACTCTGTCATTTTTAGGGTCCCAAGATCCAAGGGCACCGACCACGATCGCTTCAACTCGTACTCTTTTGTTATTTACTGTAAGTTCATGAGCTAAATTAGCGTATTTGTCTTCCTTCCTTTTTCTGGCAATCGTAAAGGCTTCCGCTCCATTCTCGAATGGGCACGTCACATCAATTATTAATATGTCATTATCTTTTTGGAGAATAAGATCGGGTCGGCAGTTTTGAGTCCCAATTACTTGATCCTCACCAAGGATGGTCCATCTACCAGAGGCAGCTTTTTTGATACGACTGACCACTGCATTATGGCGCTTTTTATATAGAGTACTATGTACCATACAGTGGTCTAACACATGAGGTAAAGTCTCCGGCAGTGGACATTTTCTACATTTAATGTTAGTGTGGCCACGGGCTTTCTTGATGGCATTCAGTTGATAGAGCAAGCCCAGCCGTGCCTTATGTATAAAACGCCAGTTTTTGAATGTTGTATATTTGCCATCTCTGAAAAAGTGACAGCTGGACTTGGCCGCAGCCACACATATATTCGTTTTGCCTTGGTGAGGGTGAGCCCTCAGTGACAGGGTACGTTTATTTCTAAGGAATTTTCTAATGGATTTAAAAATAAACTTCCTGTTACGTTGAGCATCGTCACCAAATTCAAGCTCGATGTTATGAGCATCCTCAATCGACCACCTCACCCCCAGTCTCCTGGTAGCTTGGCGTGCTCTTGACCAAGGCGACCTATATTTATCAGAGGTCCGGGTAGCAGGCGCAGAATTAAGGTAGTCTTGCATATTACGATGGCTGGTGGAGTCTTGTCGATAATTTGCAGTTTCCACAAGCTCATCCCAGGCTAACTTTTGGACAACTTTATCGGTAGATGTTAAGAGTTTGAACCCCCCGTCAATAAGGGCGATGTCACTGTCCTCAGCCGCCAACGGAATACCAAATAAGCCATCTTCTCTATCACCATACAGGTATTCGTTGGCGGCATTTGACGGGTGGCCAAGAGTTTTCTTTAATAAGGGTCTGAGGGAATCATCAATATAGGTCCAATCAGTTTTAGATATTTGTTCGGTTCTCTGGAGGAATTGCAACGAGGGATAAAAGAAGGATTTAATGCAGTCGATCCTCTGCCAGGGGGTAAGCTGAGAGGTTAAGATTTTAATACCCCTCTGCCGGATGTCCTCAACAGTAACCGAGTCACGCGGAAGGAATACTCCAATGGGTTTGCCTAAAAATTTCGTCGCATCCCCATTCTCCATATGGGGGATATGTGACCCGGCCAAATTAAACTTAGTGTTTCTACATCCAGCAGGGGGTTTGCTGCTATAATGGAGGGTTACACATTTTTTGGCATTAAATATTAAACCTATTTTTGTAGTAAGAAGATTGATAAGATTGAGAAGGGCCTGTAGGTCCCCCGCCGATCTAGCAATTAGGAGTATGTCATCGGCGTAAGCTAAAATATAGTGAAACATACTCCTTAAAGTAGGGTCCCTAGCAGAGCCCTCTCGCTGAACTTTCAAAATAATAAAATTAATGGCCAGGATAAAGAGTACCCCGCTCAAGGGATCCCCTTGCCTGACCCCGGTGGTGGCCTCACGAGGGGTTGAATGGCCTTTGGTAGTCTTATAAGTGGTCTTCGCCCCCCCCATAAACATCTTTGATGATGGAAATAAAATCATCCCCTGCCCCAACTAATTTTAACGTTTCAAAGATCACCCAGTGGGGTAGGGACCCAAAAGCATTAGAAATATCAAGGGAGGCGAAGAACAAATCCTTTTTACTAATTTTAGACTTCCTCATAATCATGTCAAGAATATAGTTATTTTCAAAAACCCCATCGTGAGGTAAAAAACCCTTCTGGCATGGAGAAAGGATGTTATTATTCTCCAGCCAGAGGTAAAGTCGCTTAGTAAGGCAGCTGGCGTAGAGTTTGTAAATGGTATTCCCAAGAGCAATCGGCCGCCAGTTACCAGGATCGCTTTTGGGACCTTTCTTATAAATTAAAATTGTAGTGGTGTTTTTCCAGGAGGATGGGACAGCGTGGAACTTAAGACAACAGTTATATAGTGGAGTAAGAGCATTAGCTTTGGGATCAACTATTTTAAGGTGGTTGTAAGTAAGACCGTCTGGGCCCGGGGAGGTGCTTTCGCAGGCACGTAATTTTTTAGAAATATCTTTTTTAGTGAATGGGCTAGTGTCCATTTTATCATTCACAGTATCATATTCATTCATAAACTCAGTATTGTTTGGTTTCTCATACTCATTACTATTGTAGTGATTAGCAACCTCCTCCGGGTCCAGATCGCAAAATTCAGAATCGTCATTGTTAATAAGGCGGAGTGCTTTTTTTCTATTTTTCCTGTACAATTTTTGGATATCAGAGTGATTATTTGGGTTAATAACTTTGGGAGGGCGGACTGCCCCATCCTCAGGTTTAGATTTAAAATTAAGATGTTTTTTAATAGAAGTTATGAAATCATCAGCAATAGTTTGAAATTCATCAAAGTTAGCGGAAGGATCATTATAAATTTCTAAAAACCTGTTTGCGTATCTTTCTATGAATTGAGGGTCTGACGGGATTGCCCCGGGAATAGCATCGCCAGCGCCACTACCACCGGGGTCGTCATCGTCATCCCCACCGTCATCATCAGGGTCCCCCCCCATATCGTCACCAGTACCCAAATTCGGGTCCGCTTCAATGGTGACAACAGAATCAGTTGAACTGGATTGGTCAGCAGGGCAATTCTCACTGACAGGGTGATCAACAGAAATAGGGTGATCATTAATTTCCTTCGGGACAGTATTGGCATCAACTGCGTTATCAATTAACCTTACATTACACCCAATATCAGGAGGGTCATCAACAGTTTTGGGAACAGTACTAATATTACAAACAACGGGGCACTCCTTTATACTCATACTGCCACCTCGGGAGAAAAGGCCCCACGAATGTCTAGGGACATCATGAGAAGGGTTAAAAGAATTAAAAATGACAGATTCATTGAAAATCTGGTTCTCAACAGCCTGTAAAAGGGGCTGGGAGCTAAAATCATTTGTATAGGTTAAAATATTAGAGTTAGAAGCCTTAGGCGGAACGATCACTGGGTAATAAGAGTCATCACCTTTAGTATTACTAATATCACTAAGCTTAGTAAAAACCTGACCCGAGGCAGCATCATCCTGGCCATTAAAGAAACAGCTCTGGTCAGAGTCCGACTGCTGCGAGGCCCGGGATGAGCAGGGAACAAAGTCAGGGTCAGAGTCAATTTTATCGCATATAGTATCATCAGAAAACCTAGTATTATCGTTAGAATTTCTTCTGGTAGAGGAAAGCACAGGATCACTAATTCCGCTACCAGTCACTATAGTTAAGAACTCATCAACATCTTTGTCCGTTATAACGATAGAACTATCGCCACCGGGCAAATTATCACTGGCATTGCAAGAAGGATTAGATTTATTACCTTCCATGAATTTTTTAGTGTCCTCTATAAACCTATCAATTTCATTAGTATCAATAAGAGGTTTTTTAGTTCTAACTCTTAATTCTCTAACGCTAGGAGTTACATTATCACTAACCTTCTTCTTAGGATTAGAAATCAACGAACTATTAGAAACAGTGGAGATCGACAAACTCTTCCTGACACTAGACGAAGATGCAACAACCCCACCAGCCCCTTTCCTTTTACTGGTGATCGGGAGGGCATTTTTCAAATTATATTTGTCTTGAATATCGCTTTTAATATGAATTTTCTTGTGATTACTGAGTCCCCTCCAGTTAGGAAAAGCAATACTACACTGATCGCACCGGAAGGGACACCCATCGTTAGTCTGGACTAACATACTTCTATTTCTAAAACAGGCATGGTTGGACAGGCACCTCCCAATCACCGTATGACAGATGGAGCACCAGTTGGTTTTCCCCGAGACCTCTACTTTATGTATTTGTTTCATGTGGCGAATTAAACCGTTCACCACAGAGTACTTGTCATTTTTCCCTGTGTCGCTCTTGATCATGACTTTGCACATACCAATCAGACATTTCACAGGGCATTTAATAGGCCAGGAGACGGTGAGGTGGGACCCGTTCAATCTAGGAGGAACAAGATTAATTTCTTCATCATCGTTCTTTTCATCATTATTATTCACAGCACCACTGCCACTGGGGCCAGCTATATTCTGGGACGAGCCAGCCATGCTGTAAAAGGTACACAAAAAAATATTTATATTACAGTTTAATAAAACCGTACTTGTATAGAGTACATGTAAATAGTAAAACTTTAAAACCGTGCTTGTAAATGAGCACTTGTAAGAGATAAAACATGATTATGAAATATGTACAAATGAAAAAATGGAAAGATACAACTGAATAAATGAACTATATACAATGAATGGGGAAAAAAATAAAAATGTAACCCATACAATGGGCAACAAAGAGTGACATGAAAGAATTAAAGTTAAAAACAAGAAAAAAAAACACAGTCGTATTTTATAACCTCCTGTGTACAAGGTTAGTCAAGTAGTTTAAAAAGAACAACATAAAAACACAGACGTATTTTGTAACCTTCTGTGCAAAGGTTAGTCATCAATTTTAAAAGTACCTAATTAACTACTTAAAGAATTACAAGACAACACTTTAAAAAAATCGTAAGTCAGATCACAGCAAAAGCGTTGGTAGTGAAATGTTATACTAACAATAATCAAACGCTCAACATCCGACGACACTGACAGCATTAAAACACAAGTCAGTTCACAGCGAGAGCGTTGGTGTCATATCAATGAAGTGAAATGCTAACAGTAATCAAACGCTCAACCTTCAACGAGCACCAACGGCATTTGCAGCATTAAAACACAGACGTTAAAGCGAAATGATTAACATTTTAAAAGACAGCAGTCTGACATTAAAACAAAAAAAAATTAAATTTAAACGATAGCAGTCTGAGACAAGAACCATTTACAGAAAGAACTGTACAATCGATTTAGTAAATAAAAAGCAGAAAAACAGATGCAGGCCACATAGGACTAATGCATGTAACAGAAAATTAACTCACATTTAAAAAAGACATATTCCAGACCCGCGTAGCACCCATCTGTTAATGCGAATTACTAAAATGTTACAATAATTACAGCAGCTCAATTCAAACAATAGCAAGCGTTTAAAACAAAGTTAATTTAATTAACACAAGTTTGACATTAAAATAAAACTAAAAGCGATAAAACCCAGTCAATGTTAAAATATACTACAGCTAATTGAAAGTAAAGCTAAAAAGGATAATAATATTTACTAAAACACTGATAAACATGAGATTAAAACCATAAAAACCTTTAAAACAGTCCAAGACACGCTAAAATTCATCAATGGCGGCCAAAACACTACAAGCACAAGACGGCCTGACGCTCGCGCGTGGCAAGGACACGGTGACCTTTAAGCAGTAATGGCGGGGAAGAAGCTCCAGACTCTTTTTTCCCCCTTAATCTCCTTACTAACAGAAGTTGCGACGATGCCCACAGAATTCAATATTTCTTCATCAAACCAGACTTGAAATCATCCCTTCGAAATCAATCCTTGAGATATGCACGTGAAACGTGCACGTGCGATATGCACGTACATATGAGCATGATGGGCGTGCAATTACCAGACATTTAGCCGACAACCAAATCACCGTCAAGACAATTAGCATACAGAAAATAGTCGACAGGACGTTTAGCCGACTAGTACATTTAGCAGACACGTACATTTAGCCGACAGGACATGTAGCCGAAACGTACATTTAGCCGACCGGACATTTGGCCGAAACGTACATTTAGCCGAAAGGACATTTGGCCGAAATGGACATTTAGCAGACAGACAATTGGACGGCTGGCAATTGGCGAACGTAACATTTAGCCGACAGGACATTTAGCCGACAAGACGATTAGCCGACAGGACATTTAACCGACAAGACGATTAGCCGACAGGACATTTAACCGACAGGTCGATTAACCGACAAGACATTTAACCGACAGGTCAATTAGCCGACAAGACGATTAGCCGACAGGACATTTAACCGACAGGTCAATTAGCCGACAAGACGATTAGCCGACATGACATTTAATCGACAAGACGATTTGCCGACAGGACATTTAGCCGACAAGACGTTTAGCCGACAGGACATTTAACCGACAAGACGATTTGCCGACAGGGCATTTAATCGACAGGACGATTTACTATTAGATTACCGATAGGTAGTAATTAGGTTATAGTTGGTTTATAGTTAGGTCATGGCAAGATTATAGTTATTTTATAGTTCCGTTACGGATAGGTTACAATTCAGTTACGGTGGTAATAGTAAGCTTTAAATTTGGTTACGTTTAGGTTAAAACTAGATTATGGTTAGATTGCTGGTAGATTATTCTTATACTGCAATATTAGGTTATATTTAGGCTATAGTTGGGTCCTGGTTACGTTACATTTAGAATATGGTTACGCCACTGTTATATTACTCTTAGGTAACAATTAGGTTACGGTTAGCTTACAGTTAGCTTACAGTTATGCTACTATTAGGTTATGTACAGGTAACAGTTTGATAACAATTAAGTTCCGGTTTTGTTATAATTTGATTACAGTTAAATCACGGTTATGTTACAATTAAGTTATCGTTACGCCACTCTAAAATAAATTTTAAGTAACAATTAGGTTTCGATTTGCTTAAAGTTATGTTACTGATAGTTTATGGTTAGGTTATGCATAGGTAACGGCTTGTTAACAGTTAAGTTCCGGTAGATTGTAATAGGTTACAATTTGGTTGCAGTTACACCACAGATAGCTTACGTTTCCTTCTATAGTAAAAAAAAATGCCTTAAAAGGAATGACCCCTGAAATGATATTGATGTGTAAGGTTTCCGGAAGTAACGCTTCCGGGTGGACCACTCCTTTCATGAGTCGAATAGACCAATTAGGAAAGGGCTCCGTCTGTGCATCGCCAAGGGATTCCAACCGGGATTGCAAAGCAACACCGAACGGAATCGAGAAGCGATGCCATGGGGTATTGGCGAGCGCAGAAAGCAGGGATAGCCTACAACTTGGAATCGCGAAGCGATTACGCGGGGGGGTTGCGAGCGTAGCAAGTAGGGGGCGGCGCCCCCCTATAGTTTAAAAGGACTGTAACTGCTCATTCCAATTATGCATGTTTGGGGCGTCGCAGCCCACTCCCCCCCCCAAAGGGGAACTTTTTTAATTTTTATCCACAATACTCGTGTTGCATATCTTTAGAAAGGTCTGAAACTGCCTTTTCCTATTATGGATGTCTTGTGTTTCACCCCCCACTCTGCCCTCCCAAGGGAGCACATTTTTAATTTCTTTACAACACCAGCTGTGTGACACATCATTTGATAGGTCTGCAACTGCTTATTCATATTATGGATATCTTGTGTGTCACCCCCACTCTGTCCCCCCAGGGGGGGCGCATTTTTAATTTCTTTACAACACCGGTCGTGTGACACATCATTTGAAAGGTCTGCAACTGCTTATTCATATTATGGATGTTTTTTGTGCAACCCACTACTCTGCCCCCAGGGGGGGCACATTTTTAATTTCTTTACAACACCAGTCGTGTGACACATCATTTGAAAAGTCTGCAACTGCTTATTCATACCATTGGGTATTGGCGAGCGCAGCAAGCAGGGGTAGCCTACAACTTGGAATCGCGAAGCGATTACGCGGGGGATTGGCGAGCGTAGCTATTTTACAGCTTCGTTACCTGTTAAGTTATTGTTAGTTTATGTATAGGTAACGGTTCGATTACGATTACGTTCCGGTTAGATTATAATTAGGTTACAGTTAGATCACAATTACGTTAGAATTAGGTTATGGTTATGCCACTGCTAAATAACTTTTATGTAACAAATGGGTTATGGTTAACTCACAGTTAAGTTACTATTAGATTATGGTTAGGTTACGTACATGTAACGTTTCAATTACAGTTAAATTTCGGTTAGGTTATAATTAGGTACGTTTTGGGAAGGAGGAATACCCCCATTCCCCGCTTTATACTTAATCAATGAACACCCAAAATTAATAATAAATCATAGAGGCGCCTCATCAGAATGATCATGTATCTAAAATTTGAATGAAACCTGATAATTATGCATGAAAAACCCACTTATCTAAACTAAAGTGGGGTTAATCCCCTATCCCCTTTTATGCTTATCCAGTGAATTTCAAAAACTAATGAAGGAAGCGCCTTAAGAGAATAAACCCTTATCCAAAATCTGAAGTAAATCGGATATTTTTATCATGAGTTATCGCGTTCCTTTACTACATGCATACACACATATATACATTACTATAGAACCGGCGGGCACACAAGTTCTCAGCAATTGACAAAAACAATGATCCACGAGAATTTTGTGCTATTATTTTATTTATATATGTGTATGCAGGAAAAATAACACACTTGTTATTGTTACAATAAGGTATCAAGCTTGAGAAATATCATAAAATTAAATAGATATAAAAGTCTTTGCAGAATCAGTAAATGGAAACAGAGGCGTGTGTAGAAAAAACTGCGCCGGGAAAAAATCTCAACTTGGCACCTTTCCCCCCGAACTTTTTCTTCGGACAAAGTGAAAAAAAATGACACTGGTAGTATAAATTTAGTGCTCCCTTAATTTCTGTGCGCGGAGCGCCGCCCCCTCCTCCCTCCTTTCGCACGGCGCTGATTTGAAATGAATTAGAAGAGAATATTATATTACATTAAATTTAAGTCAATAATTGGAAGTAAGACATAAAAAAAATAAAGTTCGGTGAAGGAATAATTCCACATTTGTATTCCACAAATTTTAATCAGCAACTTTGTGTTAATAAATAAAAGCCCATAATACTTTTAAGACAGTAAAATTGTTTGATTTTGTTTTAATCGAAAAATATTAATTTTCATGCATCGCAACAATATATATTTTATTTATTTTATTATTACTTTTAAAAAATAAAACAATTTCTGTAAATTTTGCTACTTACATGATTAAAATCAAACTGTAGGAATACTAAATCGACTGCTATAATAACGTAAATGATGTTCCTGATAACTTTAATTTCATTTCGAGTCGAAAGAAAACCACAGTAAGTTAGTTTCGAGAACGGAGCAGAATAAGTCTCATGGGTTATGCTGCCGAAGGCAGTAGGAACACCAATTCCAGGTACGTTTAATTTTGATGTTCGATCGAAAAAAATACATAAGACAAAATAAGTAATACAAAATATAAGTTGTGAGATTAGCATCGATATTTTATAGAGATTTAAAAAAAACGGGATATGCGCAAACGCAATAGCAACCCATTACTATAGTAACCTCCAACGGCATTAAATATCTATATATACATCTAAAAAAAAAAGCCTTAAATGTTTAACTATGGGACCTACTTTTTCCCAATGCCAATAGTGGGCTCTAAATAGATTTTATTTATAGCCTAAAAAATTTCGTCAATTGTGCATTTTTAAAAAGAATGACGTTTAGGTTTAGAGGAAGTAAAATCTGTTAAATTGGAGGGAATAAAACCAGAAAGCATTGCTGCTCCGGAAAAATCGTCACTTTTTTTTATATTTATTGGGCTTAAATTGTGCATTTTCTTGTGCATGACGTCTTTTTTTTTATTTATAAATTTTACTCTGAAATAATGTTTATACTAGGGTAATGCGCAGACATGCCAAAATATCCTTCAAATACTTTATCTTTAATTTGGTAACAATTTCATCTCGTAATTCGATGACGTGATAGTGTCAGTAATGCCAAAATAGCATGAAAAGCTCTACAGAATAAACGTGATTAAAATAAAAAACAAGTTGGAAGTAGATTCTGCCATTGTAGAATTCAGTTTCGCCTCCGATTAGAAAAAAAAAATCGATAGAGGTTTTTTATATACATTTCATCGGAACGAATTTTTCGAGAGTCCGAAAAAATAGTTCCGGATTATCGAGGTTACTGATATTAAATAGGCGTCGTCCTATTTTTACTTACTAAGTACATCATACAAAATTTTAAGCCTCTATTTCCCTTTGTTCGTGAGATAGAGCGGTTACAGACAGACAGAAGGACGGCAATTTTTTTTTCTAAAAATATGTTTTTCGGAATCTCCAGTATTTGAAACGAGTAAATCCGTCAAAAAAAAATTTTCGAGAGTCCGAAAAAAATAGTTCCGGATAATCGAGGTTACTGATAATAAATAGGCTCCGTCCTATACTTATGTACTATGTACATACAAAATTTTAAGTCTCTATCTCCATTTGTTCGCGAGATTGAGCGTTTACAGACAGACAGACGGACGACAATTTATTTTTCTAAACTAAGGGGGCTCCGCCCCCTGCTCGCTATGCTCGCCAACCCCCTGCATAATCGCTTCGCGATTCCAAATTGTAGGTTACCCCCGCTTGCAGCGCTCGCCAATACTCCATGATATGAATAAGCAGTTGCAGACCTGTCAAATGATGTGTCACACGACTGGTGTTGTAAAGAAATTAAAAATGTGCCCCCCTTGGGAGGCAGAGGGGGGGGGGGGGTGAAACACAAGACATCCATGATATGAATAAGCAGTTGCAGATCTTTCAAATGATGTGTCACACGACTGGTATTGTGAAGAAATTAAAAATGTGCTTCCCCTGGGGGGCAGAGTGGGGGGTGACACACAAGACATCCATAATATGAATAAGCAGTTGCAGACCTTTCAAATGATGTATCACACGACTGGTGTTGTAAAGAAATTAAAAATGTGCCCCCCCCCCTTGAGGGGCAGAGCGGAGGGGGTGACACACAAGACATCCATAATATGAATAAGCAGTTGCAGACCTCTCAAATGATGTGCCACACGACTGGTGTTGTAAAGAAATATAAAATGTGCCCCCCCAGGGGGGCAGAGCGGAGGGCACACAAGACATCCATAATAGGAAAAGGCAGTTTCAGACCTTTCTAAAGATATGCAACACGAGTGCTGTGGATAAAAATTTAAAAAGTTTTTACTATAGAAGGAAATATGTTTTTCATAATCTCCAGTATCTGAAACGTGTAAATCCGTCAAAAAAAATTTCGAGAGTCCGAAAAAAATAATTCCGGATAATCGAGGTTACTGATATTAAACAGGCTTCGTCCTATTCTTAATTCTTACTTACTAAGTACATACAAAATTTTGCAAATACAAATCGTCTAATCGGCTTGTCGGCTAATTGACCTGTCGGCTAATCGGCTTGTCAGCAAATTGACTTGTCGGCTAATCGTTTTGTCGGCCCACTGACCTGTCGGCTAAATGTCCTGTCGGCTAAATGACCTGTGGCTAATCGTCTTGTCGGCTAATTGACCTGTCGGTTAAATGTCCTGTCGGCTAATCGTCTTGTCGACTAAAAGTCCTGTCGGCTAATTGACATGTCGGTTATATGTCCTGTCGGCTAATAGTCTCGTCGGCTAATTGACCTGTCCGCTAATTTCTTGTCGGCTAATTGACCTGTCGACTAAGTGTCCATGTCGACTAATTGTACGTTCGGCCAAATGTCCTGTCGGCTAAATGTACGTTTCGGCCAAATGTCCTGTCGGCTAAATGTACGTTTCGGCCAAATGTTCTGTCGACTAAATGTACGTGTCTGCTAAATGTACTTATCAGCTAAACGTCCTGTCGACTATTTTCTGTATGCTAATTATCTTGTCGGTGATTTGGTTGTCGGCTAAATGACATAGACCCTGCAATTACTTAGATGATTGTATATACATCGTTAGAGGGCAGAATAATTTGAAAAAATTAATCTTTAAAACTATTTTAAAGAAATTTACGCCTATGCTTAGAAGACAAACTATTCCGTTTGTAATTAATAGTAATTTAAAAATAATTATTAAATAATATTTAATAATTATAATAATTATTATTGTATTATATTATAATTATTATAATTATATTATATTATAATAATAATTATTATTTAATAGATGTTCTTTTTTTTCTATTTACATTCTGAAGATAACTCGATTAATAAGAGTTGAAACATGTAAATAAATTTTTTTAATATATTTTAAATCTTTTTATTAATAAATCAACATCTTATAAGCAAAATATTTAGATATAATATAAATTCTTATTTTTTGTTTTGGAATATATATTATTAATATTACGATATAGTTACTAATGTACGTAATCAAGACTTACTAGTGTTATTTTTTACATTGACAAATTATCCAGTTTTACTGTAAAAAAAAAAAATAATAATAATAATAATATATATATATATATATCGTCAAAGGTGACTGGCCACTTGCGATTTTAGACATTTTGTTAAATATCTAGAAAAATACATGAATACATTATCCTGAAACTCTAAATGCATGAACATAATAGCACAGGTCATACAATTCCGTCAAGATTTTATCATGAAACTACATACGGGACCGTCCTCACGTGGAAAAAGAACGAATATCTTTTGGATAACCTTGTCTAAACTAATACAGCAAAAGCGTTCAAAGTTTAGATTATGATTAAGTGTCTTATTGTAATAAATTGGGTTCATTCTTATGTGGATAGCATGTATACTCATAAAAAAAAATAAGTTTTTTTTTTTTTTACTTACCCATCATACGTAGTATAGGGTAAGTCTTGCAATCGTTTTGAAAATCGAAAATTTTTTTGACGGATTTACACGTTTTAGATAGTGGAGATTCCGAAAAACATATTTTTAGAAAAAAAATTTGCCGTCCGTCTGTCTGTCTGTAAACGCTCTATCTCCCGAACGAATTGAGATAGAGACTTGAAATTTTGTATGTAGTTAGTATGTAAGAATGGGACGAACCCTATTTAATATCAGCAACCTCGATTATCCGGAACTATTTTTTTCGGACTCTCGAAAAATTCGTTCTGATGTATATAAAAATTTTCGATTTTTTTTGTTCTAAGGATTGGACGTAAAAGGCAATAAAATAACACACATTTTGCATATAGAACGAAGTAAATCGAATTATTAGTTGCCGAGATATTTGTAATCCTGTTTTCCACATTCTTTGATTTTTCATGACCCTGTATTTCATTCAAATTTCAATTCAGAGGTATATTTTAATTGGAAATGAGACGCAGTTAATTGTTAGTTAATAGAGTTATTATTTTTGGAGTTATAAGTATGTTTCTTTTACGCAGTTCGGTACTACTTGAGTAGTTTGGCGTTTTATATAATTTGTCGATATAGGTAATCAGCAGTTCTTTAATATAGCATTACTATGTATATTAACAATATTTAAATTTTGTTTATGAATTGCAATGCATTGTGTAAATAGTTTTCACATGTTTTATTTTCATATACATATCCATGATGGGTAAGTATTACGGTGGCCCCCAACGACTAATTTTTTTTTTTTTTTTTTTTTTTTTTTTTTTTTTTTTTTTTTATACAAACCGTCCCAATTTTTTTCAAATTTTTTCCTTATAATTTGCAGAGTTCTTAACATAAAATAACGTTGTTGTTGTTTTTTTTCCTAAAAAAAGGCAAACAACATTGTACACAATATCTTATAATCAGAATTAAAACATAATAAAAATTGTATGAAAATTAAACAGGTTTGCTAAATGATATTTCATTGCACATGCGTAAAAGATATCAAAATTTCACGCGTATATTGGTTAGCTAAATGTATGGAGCAACTTTTGTAAAAGTCTCAAAAACATAACTTGAAAATTCTGAAAATAATCGTCTATAGAATAAGCTCAAAATCCGTTGTTCCCAAAAAAGAGGGGTTGTATATAAATATAGTAGTACGTGCCGTATTATGTTTTCCATATTGATAAATGGATACAGTGCCTCATCTTTAAACTAATTATAATAATATATAAGCAATAAAGATATTCATTTTTACCTAAATATATATATATATATAAATAAATTCAGTGATTTAGTACATTTTAAAAAACCTGTAACTAAAGTATAATTTTATTTCTCATATTTTAAGTTTTTTATTTTTACATTGTATGAGTAGAAAGCAGATCAAAATACTCCCGAATTAGTCCTACCTTTTTTCACCGAAAATTTCAAATCGAACATTTATTATATTTGATAATATTTTCCTTATACGGCGTTCAGCACAAGCCTATCGTAAACTCAAATCTTTAAAGAAACATACAACTATCGCTATCCGTTCCCTTATCGCAATCCTGCCCTACTCTTTCATTCATATGGTTATTTTCCTAATCATACACGCCCATATATGCTGCTTTTTCCATTCCAAAAATTTCCAACATAAAACCAAGACCTTCGTTCTTTTCTAAACCCAGCCCGGATTCGAAAAGCTGAAATCTGAAACTGAGTCGAAAGAGTGGTTTTCGAGGAGTCGAAGAATCGAAAATCCATTTTTTTTCAATTCTCGACTCTCCAAGACTATGTAAAACTCATCCAACCACTTTTAAGTGAATCGACTTCGATTCTTCAACATTTAAAAATTTTTAAATATAAATGTTCGCTGGTAATTTTAAAAAGTATTTAATTTGCATATAATTTTTAAAGGTTAACCAATCGATTTTTTATGATTCTTATTTGAAAACAGATACGGAAGACATTTTTCAGAAAACTGCTTCCCGCCTTCCTTCCCATTCCACCCCCCCCCCCCCCCAAACAGGTGTGTTTTGTGTGTATGTCTGTGGATCTATCTCAAACTATAATCATGGTTTTAAAAATAGAACTTTAAAAGGGAGAAAATCAAAAATTATTAACATGAGAAAATAATCTTTTTTTTTTTTTTTTTTTTTTTTTAACTTAGTCTTTTTTTCCGGGCGGATATAAATAATTCCCAGACACTAAAAAAAAAAAAAAAATCTTGATAGGTTTATAAAATGATAAAATGATAAAATAAATATAGAAAACTTACAGATACAGTCGAGTCTCTATATAACGAAATCCACCGTTCCAGTAAAAATTTCGTTATATAGAGAAATTCGATGTATAGAGAATGATGTTAAAAATCATATTTAATGTGTGAAATTTGGACAAATATTACTTTTGATCTTTTAAATTAAGAATGTGAAATGTTTAAAAGTAAATAGTAACCTAACATGTTATTTCTTAATTATTTAAGCTGTTTCATAAACGAGAACAGACATTTATTTGAAAGCTTAATGAAAATCAAATAAGGAAGATTTGCATTAATTTCAGACGAAGAAATCTGTAATTTTTTGTTGTTTTGATTTTAAAGTTGTTACACTCTCAAAAAATGCTCAAATTTTAGCAAGGAATGAAAAATTGTAGTTAACATTTTCCTCCATTTGAAGGCGTCTCTTATGTGCCTATCATTGATTTCTCGCTTACATGTGTATCAATCCAATTGACTCTGTTTTGAAAAGGATGTGGAAAGGTGTGTGGGAGGTGGGATGAATTCGTTGGATTTAAAGAACAAAGAGAAGTAATATAAAAAAAAAACTCAACACTGACGATAAATCAAAAATAAGTGATGGAAAATTGATTCCATATGATTCTGAAGTTTTTTAAAACTGAATAAATTAAGACCAATTTATGAAAAAATTCGTTATATGGAGATAGATATTTTGCTATATAGTGACTGTTTTTAATGTAATCATGCTAAAAGGGGACCGTTCCTGCTAAAAATTCGTTATATAGAGAAATTCGCTGTATGGAGTTTCGTTATAGAGAGACTCGACTGTATTCATAAATCATTTCGAAATTCGCCGAGGGCCTCATGTCTGAATACAACCTGTTCTGAGCGAACGCTATCCGGACATGACATAAATATAAAAATTTCTGTCCCGTCCTGAGGCGTACGGGAAAAAAATTAAAATAATGAATTCAGACTCAGTCTGGCCGACTCATTTTCTACGAAAAATTTCGATTTTTCTTGATATACAATTAAGATGCTTTTAAAGGAGATTGTATGCATAATTATGAGGAAAATTTACCGAATATTTTATATTAGTCTTACCAGTCATATATTAATATGACTAGTAGGACAGAAAATACACAATAGCAGTGTTAATGATTAGTTAGACACTTACAGTGTCTCACAAAAGTGATGGGACACTTGTGCTTTATAAAAAGAAACTGCAATAAAATAAATAAACAAACATGTGCAAAATTTTTTTGGGTGTGTTTCATATTTAAAGTTTATAACAATTATTACATAACATACATTTTGTCAAAATATTAAAATATCAATTTAGTAAAAATACAATTGTTCAGAACGGAGCAAAAAATGACTCACATAAGTGATGGGACACTTACTTTTCCATCAAATATTTATCCAAAAATTTTACTTTTTAAAAGGTTTTAATATTTTGTTGGATTCCCTTTCACTTTTAAAACATGATTTAATCTTTTTGGGATGGATTCGACTAATTTTTTTGTGATTTCTGGAGTGATTTTACCCCATTCTTCTTGAAGCACTGATTTTAGTTGTTGTTTCGAAGAAATGGTGTGTTTGCGAATTCTTGATTCCAATTCTTGCCATATATTCTCTATGGGATTTAAGTCTGGAGATTGTGGTGGTATTTTTATTATTTCAGGACAGTTATATAGCAGCCAGAGTCTAACGTTCAGAGCAGTGTGCTTGGGGTCATTGTCCTGGTAGAATTTAAAATAGTTATGAAGGTTCAATTTTCGTGCTGAAGATTTCAAAGTTTGCTTTAAAATATTAATATACTTGTACTGATCCATTATACTGTCAATAAAAACAAGATTATCAACTCCAGCGGACGACATACACCCCCATACCATAACTCCTCCTCCACCATGTTTTACTGTTGGTACCAAGTTCTGTTTGCGAAATTCTTCTCTGGGTTTTCTCCACACCAAGATTCTACCGTCAGAACCAAATATATTAAATTTACTCCCATCAGCAAATATAACTTTATTCCAGTAATGAGAATTCTTATTTATGTTGGATTTTGCGAAAGCAATTCTGAGTTTTCTATTCTTTTCACTTACGAAGAACTTTTTCCTGGCTACTCTACCGTGATATCCAGCAGATCGAATTACCCTTCTAATAGTTTCAGGATTAACAATTATTCCATATAATGCTTGTAAATCAGCAGCAACTTTTGAAGCACTATTTTTTGGATTTTTTTTTAATATTTCGAACGATAATTCGCTTTATTTCATTGGATAGCTTTGATGGTCGGCCAGGTCTTCTTTTATCCTGAATCATATGATTCTTTTTATATCGTTTAATGATATTGAAAACTGTTGAACGACTCAAGTTAACAGTTTCAGCAATTTTTCTAATAGATTTTCCACGTTCAATGTGCAAATTAATAACTAATTTTCGAATTTCAGGCGAAGTTTCTTTTCATTTAGCATTCATGGCTACACAGAGCTTAAAAACACAAAAATTCCAAAACAAACTGGAGAGAAATACTGCAGACGATTTTATAAATTATTGCCAATTGCTTTTAAGTAAAAATAAAACCCCAAAAAATATTTACATTGCTTATTTCAGACGATTTTTGTTGCATATATAATGGTGTCCCATCACTTATGTGAGCTATTTTTTGCTCCGTTCTAAACATTTGTATTTTTATTAAATTAATATTTTAATATTTTGACAAAATGTATGTTATGTAATAATCTTTACTAAATTTAAGTATGAAACACACCCACAAAAAAATGTGTACATGTTTTTTTTAATTTATTTGATTAGTTTCCTTTTGTATGGCACAAGTCCCATCACTTATGTGAGACACTGTAGATGTTCCAATATCCATTAGAAAATTTAATTTAGAATAAAATATAAAAAAGATGGTTAAATATACGATAATTTTTGATGCTGTATAACAGAAAATACACCTTTGAAATTTTTTGTCTATAAATGGGTTCAAATACGAAGAAGCAACTTTCTGACATATAGTCAAAATCAGTAAAGATCAATTACACTTGACTTGCCCCAAAAGTTTTTGCCGAAAATGTAAACATTTTTAATCGCCATTATTCTACAACTGAACTGTAAAATTTATTATTTTTAAAGAACTGTAGGCAATAAAATTAAAATACAATAAAAAATGTTTAAAAAAAAAAAAAAAAAAATCTGCTTATGACAGAATTTTGTTTTTATGAAAAAATGTGTTGATGCTTGCAAAATGAATAGAATAATATGTGAGAAAAAATGTAATACATTTTAAACCTGATAAGAAGGAAACTTGTGTATAATGCATACATATTTTTTTCGTTTTTAAGCAGTTCCGTCTTAGTAGATTTTTCAGATTCTTAAGTCTCCAATACTTTGAATATGGATTAAAGATGTTACTGTTAATTGAAACATTTACAAACGGAGATTAATAAAAAAGAGTAAAAATCGAAGCACCGAGCTCTTCTTTAAAAAAGAAGATAATAAACACGCAAGAAAGGCTAAAATAAGTATTATTGATCAGAAATCTGGTACAGAAATTATTGAAAAAGTTTTAACCTTATCGACTTAAAAAATCATGCTTTTTTTGTTGTTTTTTTTTTTTTTTTTTTTTTTTTTTTTTTAATTTAGCGGGGCCGGGACGGAATCAGGCCAAGATTATAGCTTTTTCCGAGCTGGGCCAAGACAGGATCGGGTGGAACTTTTAAGATTTATACTGGGGTAAACCGTTAATTTATTTATTTATTTTTTTAGGGGCTTAACTGGGCCCAGGTCGAGCTTTTAAATTTTAAACTGAGGTGAGTCATTGATTATTTTAATAAGGGATGAGTCATGGACTTGAAGTTTCAGGCCATGCAAACATCAAGATTGTGTGTTCCAGTTCTCATCTAACAAAGTATAATTCAAGCATACGCTCAAAACTTTTTTTTCAGCGCGATACATCTGATACAAAAACAAAAAAAAAAAAAAAAAAAAAAAAAGAAGAAGAAGAAGAAGAAAATGAATTCTATTATCTTTACAGCCAGCCAACCATACAATCAAATGAGCAAATGACTTAAGAGTTGATTCACTATATCGACTCAGTATCGAATCGACTTCTCAAAACGAGGCGAAATGCCCATACTCATTCCAAAGAAATAGACTGGTACAAGAACCTCAGCTTCGAAAACACGTAACTACACCATCTGTTGGTACCTTTGTAATCCTGCGCTACCATGCATAGCAGGAAAGCAAACATTACAGGATGAAGCATGAAGCAGTGCGCGCGCGCGCCGCGCGCCAAGGACGAAAAGTTTCGTTAATATGCGCGCGCAGACGCCGCATTTTCCCTCCGATCAACATCAACAACTTCAACACTTGCTTGTTTTGACGTTTTGAGTAGCGTAGGTCAGCCATTTTGCTTTATGCTGTACTCAGTACTCGTCGCTTGTAAAAACAAAACAATGGATTTATTAAGCATTTACAGCTTTTTAAAACAGGGTAAGTGACAGATGCTTATGTATATGTTATTTATTTAAATGTTCCCATAAGTTTCCATTTTAATTTAAAGAACATTATCGCACTATTGTGTAGTTAAAATGTAATCTATGTCATATGCTATTAATACATTATTATTGTGTATTTTTATATTAGTATGCATTTATATTAGTGTGCTTTTATATCATTATCTTGATAGTATTTTTATATTTTAATATTATGATTACATTATCAGTTATTTGTATTTCACAAACTTCAGTCTCGCAAAAGTAGATACTTCAAAATTTAAAACTTTTAATTCGACTTTTTAAATAAATTTAATAAGAAAAGCGAAATTTAAGTTTTAAGAATTGTGAAGAGTCCATTTTTCTGAGATCAGATCTGATCTTGTGAAAGATAGATCGCTGGTAATTTACAATAATGTAATACTGTAACAAACCCATAGTATTATTATTCTTTAATTATTATAGTAGTAATCTAATATATAGAATAGTATTATTTAGTATAGTAGTATTGTATAGAATAGCATTATTATTATTCTGATTTTTCTGATCTGTGACAGATCGCTGATAATGTGCAATAATTTAATATAATATAACAACGTAATAGTATTATTATTGTTTAATTATTATAATAGTATTACATAATATAGTATTATACAGTATAATAGTATTGTATAGAATATCATTATATTCTTTTTTATTACAAATTAAAATAATGATTTTATCAGTTTTTTAATAAAAATGGAAACTTGTGTTAATATTTAAATTACATATAAATGCATAAAAATCTGTCGCTTACATTTTAAAATGAAGAGGATGAAAAATCATATATTAACGTCCTCATAATTTGAGTGAAAATGATTAATTGCAAAGAATTCATTACTCTAAGATCTTTGCTCATTCCTAATTAAGGCAGGGCTACGTTTTGTGTTTTCTGATTATCAAATATTAACTGGCCTGCAAGACACAGACCAGCTTTTTTTAATAGGATGGGGATGTACAGCATTCATGGAAGTTCTAATTCTAACTTATATATTATAAATAATTTACTTCTGTTACTTTACGGTGTAAGCTTTATAATAAAAGGGATGTAATTTGCTGTGTTCTTTTGGAAATTAAAATATTAACAAGGAAGGTCTCCATACTGGGCATACTCAGATTTTTTTGAAAAAAAAAATACTAATTAAACTACTCATGTATGTAATAAAGGATCAGTGAAAAGTAGCGGCGGAATTGCAGTAGAAAACATTTAAAAAAATAAAATACTTTCGAATATTTGGCGTGAAAAGACGAAAGTAGCACATGATTTGGTGAGCAGCACTTTTCCCCGCCAAAAGCAAACGATTTTAATGCAACTGAAAACTTTTGGATTTTTAGAATCCGTATTTAATGAATATAAACATAAACAATGAGAGAGTTCAATATACATACATACATATATATATATATCTATACTAATAAAAGAACAAAACGCTCTGTCTGTGTGTGGGTGTGTGTGTGTGTGTGTGTCTGCGATGGCTAGCAAAATCTACAGCATGTACGAAGCTCAAAATTTTTTTGAGAGTAGCCCCAAATCTCTCCTGATGCACCTGAGTTTCAGAATTTCGAAATTCCAATTATTAAATGAGTAATTAATTAAAATCGAGAGGTCACTCTCATAAAAAATCATCTTTTTCCCAATTTTTTTCTCTTTCGTTTTTTTACGGTTGGTTGGTTGTGTAAAAATTTTCGCAGAAATAATAAGAAAGCTGAGCCAGAATTAAAGAAACCCATAGAGGAATGAGATAAGTGGAGGTGAAGTAAGCCTCAAAAAATGTGTGCAATATGAAACCATTTATCGCTCAAATTTTAATGTGCCAAACAAAAGGACGTGGAAGGGATTTTGTATTTTAAGACGAATTGAAAGTAATGAATTACAATTGAATCATATTTTAAGAGGAAATAGCAAATTTTTAAAATGGTCTTTGTTCTATTATTATTTATTAAAATAAATGTTCGCTTTTAAAATGAAGGAAATTGGAAAATTAGTAATAATTAAATATCAAATTAAAATTAAATAAGATATTGAAAACATTTGATACGAACTAAAAATTTTATAACTAAAAGTTTCCTTCAATAATGTAATTTTAAATACTTTATAACGTAGATGAAAAATGTTTATGACTTAATAATTGGATGTAAATAAATATTTAAAATATAATGATGAAAACATTCTTTTAAAATCATGTATGAAAACTTAAGTAATAAATATTAATCTAAAATATAGATTTCTGATTGCAGACGATTTTAATGTATTAACAAAAGAATGTTATCTTTTCAAGCAAAACGTTAAAATAATTTTCTATATTGATATTTAAAACACATATGATAAAATAGTTTAACAACAAAAACAACAAAACTAAACAGAACTAAAAAGAAGAAAAATATTCCAAACAACCATAACCGTATCCAAAGAAGACAAAATTATTTCCATGGACATGAATCAAATCCGAACTTAAAATTTGGATGTTCTACAAAACATAATGCGCTCCGTAGCGGTGGAAAATGAAACTAAGCACTTAGAGCGAGATGGTTAAGATATTTCGTTCATAGTTAGTGTTAAATTAGAACTTGGTTACGGTTAGGTAACAGTTAGGTTGCAATTACGTTCTGGTGAGCCTTATGTTATATTTAATATCCGGTTAGGTTACAGTTAGGTCGTGGTTAAGTTACAGTTAGATTAAGGTTAAGTTGCGGTAAGGTTGTGGTTAGATTATGGGTAGGTTATGATAAGGTGACGGCCAGGTTACATTTATGGTATATTTAAGTTACAGTTAGGTTACTGTTAAGATACAGCTAGGTTACAGACAAGTTATGATTACAATACAATTACCGTAATTTCGTGTAGATAAGCCGCAGCTCAAACAATTCTGTTTCGACCCAGAAATTTTCAAAAATAAAATGTAACATTTTGAATCGCTGTATATATTTATCTTAAATTACTGAATGGATTTTCTGGGTCGAAAATGAATTGTTTGAGCTGCGGCTTATCTACACGAAATTGCGGTAGATTACTGTTAGGGTTTTGTTCACAGAAAAAACATTACGCATGTTTGATAAAAAATATACACCTATTTCTGTAAAATGGCTCTGAAATTATAATACTATATACTAACCTTTTAGCTAATCATCGAGATTTCATTCACGGTATAGTCGGATTTAAGAGTGAAATTAGTTTGAAATTCAAAATATTTCACTTGATATTTATGTTGATATCTATGTGAAAAAAGTATTTGATTAAGTCACTTAACAGTAATTTTAAGGATAAATATCAACACTTTAACACGAAAATCACGCAATCGTTGGACACATATTCCTCCTGCGTTTCTATTGCAGTCATTTTGGGTATTTTTGAAGCTAAATATTAGTTTTTTTAAACCGATTTTTGACACAGTCAGGGGGCACGTATTTAATATAATGTACACTGTAAACAATTTGACCCTTTTGCTGCATCATCATTCCCCCGCTTTTATAGAATATCTCTCTTTTGACCTATGAGAATGCTCCATAATAGGCTGAGGTAATCATTTTCTATAAAAGCGGTGGAGTGACGATGCAGAAAAAGGGTCAAATTTTTGACAGTGTATTTACACATATTTCGAGTTAAAGATAAAATCATAAAAATTTCAAGTTGGTTTAACATTATTATTACGGACCCGGGCAACGCCGGGCGGGTCAGCTAGTATATGTATATACAGGGTGTCCGAAAAGTCTGGAAACGGCCGAATAACTCGAGAAATACATATGAGATTGAAAAACGTAAATATACGTGTTAAATATTTTTAAATAAGCTACTCTGTGATACCAAATTTGACTTTCGAAACCGACCCCCTGGGGGTCAGAGGGGGTCCAACTTTGAAATCTTAAATTATAACCCCCATTTTTTATTGCAGATTCGGATTCTACGGACAAAAATACGTAACTTTTGTATTTGATGTTTATTTCAAATCTTCGTTTATCACGGTGTAATCGAGCATATTAAATCGATACATATTCCCGCTTTTCCAAAGGGATTTTCCCTAATCGAAACTGATTGGGCGGAATTTTTGACGTCAAATTCCTCGTCTTTTGTAGGAATAGCGTTTCCTGAAAATTACCCGTGGCGATTATTTCAATAGTGCTACACTGTTAAAAATTTGACCCATTTGCTGCAGCGTCACTCCACATCTATTATAGAATATCTCTTTTGTGACCAATGAGAATGCTCCATAACACAGTAAAGTAATCGCTTTCTATAAAAGCGGTGGAGTGACGATGCAGCAAAAGGGTCAATTTTTTTACAGTGTACTTTACTGTGTTATGGAACATTCTCATTGGTCATGAAAGAGATATTCTATAAAAGCTGTGGAGTGACGCTATAGCAAATGGATCAAATTTTTAACTGTGTAGCACTACCGAAATAATCGGCACGGGTGATCTTCAGGAAACGCTATTATTGCAAAAGACGAAGAATTTGATGTCATAAATTCTCCCCAATTAGTTTCGATTAGGGAAAATCCCGTTGGAAAAGCCAGAATATGTATCGATTTAATATGCTCAATTACACCGTGATAAACGAGGATTCGAAATAAACATCAAATACAAAAGTTACGTATTTTTGTCCGTAGAATCCGAATCTGCAATAAAAAATGGGGGTTATAATTTAAGATTTCAAAGTTGGACCCCCTCTGACCCCCAGGGGGTCGGTTACGAAAGTCAAATTTGATATCACTGAGTAGCTTATTTAAAAATATTTAACACGTATATTTACGTTTTTCAATCTCATATGTATTTTTCGTGTTATTCGACCGTTTCCAGACTTTTCGGACACCCTGCATATTAAATTGCATATATATGTATATATATTATTTGTTGATGTAGTTATTTATATTTATCTGTGGAAAAAAAAATTTCATATGTGAAAAATTCTTATTCAGTAAATTTATTTTCACACATTTAAGCGTATTCAAAAATAAAAGCTAGATGTTTCCATCGCAACAAAATCGGATTGACGATGCTCAACTGGATTTTGAACTTGAAAAAATTTTAATTAATTTAAATTTGAATTTCGTTTTAATTCTCAAATAAATTTTGGTGGTTAAATTTGAATATAAATACATATAAATATCAATACAACGAAATTATATTTAAAACAAACTAAAGCTGACAAAACCAAATACATGTAATTTATCTAAACATGTTGAACATGAAACTTTTTCCTTTAAAATGCATTTGACATTAAAAAAAACATTTTTTGAAATTGCTTTTAATCGCCAACCGATGATAAATCGCCAAATAACGAAATGTTCATTATTCTTTTACGGACAGGATACAGAGGCTCCCCGAAATTTTTTATATAAATGTATATATCCTCATGAGATGAACATTGTGTAATTTTTTCCGAATTTTTGGAGTATGCCCGTATGGAGACTTTTCTTGTAAGATCATTTTCCAATACAGAAGAAAATAATGACAATTGTTAGTATTAGAATTAACACGAGCAAATTTAAGATGCTTATCGTGAATAAAATTTTCACTTTATATTAAGTATGTAATGTTGTTAAGTAATGAATAAAATTGATCTACTTGATAAAATCAATCAAATAGGTCAAATTATTATTATTAATATTATTATCTATTTTATTTGTATTATTTATTTTTTGTAACAGTTAAAATGAGTAATTTTACTTTACTTTTTGAAATTGATAAAAAGGGATTTCTAATACTAAGAGACTAAAATTAGTAAATAAACTGTTTCTTATTATGCATGTAAAGATATGAAATTCATTAACATTTCAATAACAATAAATATCTTTGCAAAAGTACTTGCTGATATTTATATATTTTATTTATATATTAGTGCTTTTATTCCATTTTTTCATAAATTAATACTTTTTTTTTCGGCTTCTTGAAAAGATAGCTCAACAGTAAAATTTGTTTTTGAAATGAAAAATTTATTAAAAGGTTCTGTTATTTACTTGGGGAATACTCGAATTTTCACTACTTTACCTGTAAACTCCATAAATAGTACATTAGATGGAATTCTTTCCACTAGCAGTGAAAATGTTGTCCCTTTATGATGAAATATCAAGTTTCACCTGACACGCCCTCAATGCATTTCAATGTCCTAAAACTTAATGCATGTGTATTATTAATGTCACACAAAGTATTCGGTGCACGATGAAGATGTTGAGATGCTGAGAATGGAACGGCGTATGATTTTTATGCTAGGGGTGGGGGGAGGAAAAATTTGAGCAGATTTCTTGCGACAGGTCCTTAATTTTATTTATTTATTTATTTTACTTTTTATTTATTTTTACTTATTTGTTTACTTATTTTTTCTTTTGGAAAGGGGGGGGGGGGTAAAGTTTCAATTGTATCCAAAATAAACAAACATAAATGCGTTATATTTGACACACATAAATGATAAACTTCCATTTCGTTCTAGCCATCAAAAGACACAGCAAAATTTGTTGTCTTTGATCCAACAAAATTAATGAGACAGAGGAGAAAGAATTTAATCGAGATAAAACATTTTTGTCTTGCAGAAAGAAGATGGAAAGAAGCAAGAAGCAGTTAGAAGAAAAATAAATAGGTGAAGAAAATGTTTTAGATTCATATTTTAGTTTCCTTGCTAATTAAAGGCGTGCTATTCTCTTCAGTTCCGCCTACATTGTTAGTTTAAGCTTTTTTTTTTAAATACAGAAAACTGTTATCAAAAAGAGTGCCTGTTTATACCAAGGAATATTCCATTTTTTGTTAGACTAGACGAAATTTAATATAATCCCTAAACATTTTGAAAATCTTTATTGATAAATAAACTCTGTAAACCTATCCAGGTAACCAATTTTCATAAAAGGCGGAGCTCCTTCAACATGGAACCTCAAATGTAAATTGATGGTCAACATTGTAATAATGTATCGCATTCAATCTATTGGAATGTACTGCTATAGGGCATTCCAACATGACGTCAGGGACATTACCGCCCAAAATCTTCTATCTGCGCAACTTCACGCACATATTATTGGCATCTTTCAAGTGAATGTATGGTTACCATTTTGGCTGCTTTATCGCATTTGATTTAAATGCCAAATGCTTTATTTAAATTAGCCTTAATCATTTGTTTTTAATAGAAAATTCAGAAATCTTTGCGCTATCCAGACTTGAATGTAAATGAAAGAAATATATTACGTAAGTGTTTTGTAATTGTTTTCTATTTAATAATCTGTCCGATTACTTGTTCAATATTTCGTATAATTTTTTGTCTGTTACGTGAATAGTAATATTTCTAGTGCTAGAATCATGCCTGCTTTTCAAATACTTGTAAACTGTTTGTATATTTTTATATTAAAGCTTATTTATCATTATGATAAGTATACTAGAATATTTTATGAAAAAGACATTGTATATTTTGAAAAATATTTGTGATATACAGTGAAACCTCCAAATAAGGGACACCCATGGGACCGGAACTTTTGTCCCTTAAATAAAG
Organism: Maratus speculifer; assembly: GCA_964019185.1. Lineage (NCBI taxonomy): Eukaryota > Metazoa > Arthropoda > Arachnida > Araneae > Salticidae > Maratus > Maratus speculifer. The sequence continues at coordinate 3,525,922 of CAXHSM010000011.1, read as the reverse complement.
GTGTCCCTTATTCGGAGTTTTTTCTTTTTTTTTTTAAATTAATCTTTCAGATAGACATAAAATATAACATTAAATTAAAGGTGAAGTTTAAATGTACCAGAAGGATATGAATTACGTTAATCAGACACAACAAATAGATATTTAATTCATTGAAATTTTTAATCGATTACTTCATTAAAAGATTTGTAGAATTATTGATTTACATTTTTTACACAAATATTTCATATATGTAAAATGTGCATTAACATTTAAAAGAATCTTACTTAATCAATCAAAAGTGATTCTTTTGCAGATTTCAATTTTTCATTACAAATCTTTCAAGTGTTCATTTACCATGCATATAAATTTCAATCCTTCATTATCAGCAACATTTACTAAAAAAGTATTGAACTTTACATATTTTAAAACATCTGTAAAGTTTTTTATTTCACAATTTCCATTTCTTCTTCAGTTTCATAGTCATCCTTACAATTTTCAGCACTACTTTTGATGGGGATAAAAACACTAATTGTGGGTAAATAAATGCACATCAATTGAGTCATATCAACATGTCTGCCTGTCTGTTTGATAAGCTCTCAAAAATCTATTTTTGTTTTCATCACTGGCTACTTCATTATCTGAAATGCAAAAACCAGCTCCTTTCATCGCATTTTCAGGTGTCCCTTATTAAGAGGTAAATACATTACTCGGCCTATATCAAGGGACTGGGACCGGAACTTTTGTCCCTTAAATAGAGGTGTCCGTTATTCGGAGTGTCCCTTATTTGGAGTTTCACTGTACATGCTTGTCGATTTTTTTTTTTTTTTTCCTTTCAATCAATATGCAACACTACAATATTTCCTTCTAGTTCCTGCAAGATATATTCACAATCCTTCACGGAAAAAATATATTTAAAAATACTTTATTAAAGTTTTTTTACTTTTAAAACAGTCAATTTTGCAGACCTATTAATATGAAAACATATATCTGCCAAATTTCCCCCCCATTTTTTTTCTACTCAAATAAGTATTTTATTTGCTATAAAGTTTTATTTAAATTAAATGAAATTGAATAAGTACCAAATAAATATAACACAGTTTATGAATTTTCTGAACTCATTTAAGTTAAACAAGTAAGAAAAATTATGCCTTAAGCATAGATTATGGAACACTTTCTTACACTTCCTCTTCCTGAAATCATTAACAAAACATCATTATCTATAGAAATAAGGTGTTACTGTTCACAGCCAAATATGTATTCTAATACTTTTGAACAGCCACATATTTGATTTGCCGATTGATATATATATACTACATAATGAGTAAATTTAGTCTTGCAAGAAAACGCCTAACTAGTTGAAAATTTTCTTTCAGCAATTAATATTAATAGATCAAAACATACTTGAATACTTTTGTTCAGCCCTGTAGTTTATCTAGTACCCTTATTATATGAAAGTATTTTGTTAAAATTTAATTCATATAAAAATACTCTTTAAACTACTACCATTGTTAAGTAAATTGCTTTATGCTTATCAGATTGGAAAGCCTAAACATAGATGGGTTGCACTACAGGGGACGGTTAATTCTGGGAAAACTACATTCGCTTCGGGTGTAGTTAGTTGATTTATTTAATGGGGTTCCTATGAATATTAATACAAATGAGGACAATAGCTAACATTTCAGCTAGGGCAAGCTATCCACATGCTTTTCTTACATATTATGATGTAACATCTGTTGGTTTCCATAATATTGAGATTGACAGAGTTATGAGAGAAATGATGGATGGGAATAATAACAACAAATGAACAACACTTTCCTGCCGAATTGTATAAGGTGAACTGTCAATCGGGATCCAGTTTGTTAAATTTTTTTTCTGAATAAACAGTTCTACCAGGCTCACAAAGATGAATTTCAAGAAGTTAAATTTGATTTTAAAAAAAAAGCTATTGTTATCAATATTAATAAGTATGATTTTCTTTTAGTAAATTTTCGAAAAAGTTTCATTTAAGGGAAAAAGTATGTATAAATTAAATATTGAAAAATTTTCTAGAAGTTAGTGAAATGTTGGGTCTAGAATTCGATATTAGGGCAAAGCATGAAAGCCTTAAAGATCTCTTTCAGGTAAGTGTTGAAGTAAAATTTAGAAGTAAGTAATACATTTTCTTTAATTTTTCAAAATCTATTTATCTGTTTACTTAATTTTTTTTTTTTTTTTTTTTTTTTTTTTTAGAATTTAAACCGCTACACAGGAATTGTCAGCTGTGCCAACAATGTATTGGGATAAAAGCTACTGCAAAAGAAATTCGTCCAGATTGCACCTTTTTGGCAGAATCGGCACTCCCCTATGAGAATCATCACAGGCATAGACAAATCCCAGCATCAACTGTGACCCTGCATGCTAAAGATTTCTCTTCAAGAAGATTTCCCATTAAAAAAAAGTGAGATGTGACAATGGCAACAGAAGAATATGTTTGTAATTATATGTGAATAAAGGCATAACGCTTGGAGAGTTTCTAGCGCGGGTAGCGCCTGGCACACAGTGTTCGGCCGCTCACACAGGAAACTCCTCCCGGTCAATGCTTTTGTTACATATAAAAAAAATTATAAAAATCAAGAAAAAGAAAACACATATAAACAAAAACAAATAAGTTTACTTCAGTTATATTTATTTGAGATATAAGTTTAATATATAAAAGAAAAATTAGGTAAATTAAAAAAAAACTTTTTTTTCCCTCTAATTTTTTTTTTAAATGTTCGCATATAAAAGCTTTTTAGTTTATCTTAAAAAATTTTGAAGGGCATTGCTGATGGCACGTCTTTATCCTCTAATCTAGAGGACTGATTTTTCCTACGCTTAGATTCTTTAGGATGTTCAGTTTTAATTCAACATTGTGCAAATTGTCAGCAATACATAGAATTTTTGTTGGGAATTTGATCCAAGTTGCATTGTTTTGGATGTTAACTTTACATTACATTGCCTCAAAACTGGTATGTTAAAAAATTATTGTATAAAGTATATTATTGAGGAAAGTCCCACCTTAGAGAATTCTGAATGCCTTTACGGCTTGTGTGGATAGGTGCATTATCTTGCTGTTAATCCTTTCTTTTTCTTTTTTTTTTCATGCTAGAAGTGTAAACATGTAACAAATGAAAGTATTTCTTGTAACAAATGAAAGATGGTCAAAAAGAGTTTGTATATATATGTTTGAATTAAAATTTTCGGAAATATACACAAGTGACTCAACGTCACTGAACGAAAAGCAGTCTAATGCTGCAATGATTACGTCAATTAACTGTTTTGAGAAGATCTCTTTTTCTTTTTTTCAAATTGTCACAATAGTTTTGAAATTTTATTTTTATTTACATTTTAGATCATGGTCTATATTTTAATTTTTTACAAAAGAGCGCAGGTTTTTTGTTATCTCATTGTCGCGTGTCATTTGTATTGACTGTGAAATATTTTGAAATTTTATTTTTATTTATATTATGATAATGGAACTTGTTTGACAGTTCTGAAACATGTCAATGTCATTTATTTTTACTATAACACCTTTCTTAAATAAAATTAAAAAATTTTATTAAAATGTTTATATAAAAGGTGAATGTTTTATAATCTGGTGATTTAAAAAATCAATTGGATTTAATTAAATTTTTATAATATCAGGACCATTCAAGTTTCACTTATTTTCATCAGAGAAAGTAACCTGCAGCAGTTTGTTGTCCCAAGTCATCACTTGTGTGGTTGAAAATATTATTGAGATGATTTAAGAAAAAAAAAAGATTTTATTAAAACATCAGTTAGGTGGTGGATCAATTGCAACATGGGGCTGCTTTTTGTTCAAAGATGTGGAGCCATTTGTATATGTTTTTAGCAAAATTTAATTGAAAGACACATGTACAAACTCTTTCTGGCCATCTCTCATTTGTTGATACAATTCTGGCAGGGGAAAAAAAAAAAGGATGGCTATAACAATGAGATAATGTGCCTTTCCACAAAACATTAGTTCCACAAGAAAAATATTGAAGTCTTGCAATGGGCGCTCAGAAATCCAGTTTTAAATCCTATCAATAACTTATGGTGAGATCTAGAAGATTGAGTTTATCAAAAAGGAAGGCATTTTTTCTCATCATCAGAACCCAAGTCTATGATTAAGGATGAATAGCACAAACACAATCCCGAACAGTGCAAAAATGAATGATGTCGAGGAATGGTAGAATATTTGCAATCATTAAACTTCAGAGGTGGTTGCATTAATATATGAAATATTAGTTCCTTTTGTTACTATGTTGAATTTATTTGCTGTCCTTATTGTTTTTACACAGGCAAAAATGGTGTTTTTTTTTTTACAATTATTTTATTTTCGTAATAAAATACTTAGTTTTGTTGATTTTTTTATTAGCTTTTCAACTTGATACCTTTTATAAGGAAAAAAGATTTATTTGTTTTGAAATTTTTAAGAAAATCAACATTTTTTGCTGTTTTTATACGCAAAGTAGTTATTAATGGGCGTAATCAAGAATTACTGCTTTTATATTTCACATTGATTTTAATATAAATTTATTAATAGTTTAAATAATTAAAAAAACTTTTTTGAATAGAGAAAGAAACCTGTAATATGTTTGGGTCAATTTAGTATAAAAATCAGATGACTTTCATGAAGATATAAATTAATGTTTTTGAAATGGGTTCAATTATATCATCCTCAAAATCATGCTCTTCCAGCTGTATCAAGATTTAAGATAATATGGATATACAATCATTTCCTGGTCCATTTGGATCCAAGAAACTCAAATAAAATGTCAAAAATGGGTGTTACTAATTGAAAATTCAAAGTTGATATAATTTTTTAAATATAGATGACTTCGAAAGCATAATTTATACACAATAATAATTAATAAATATTATGCTCAGTCTGATTCCTAGAGTTTATGATTATTTTTGGCATAATTAGTTCAGAATAACCCCTTTCATTCCACTTATCACCATTGATGCTCTAGAAATTGGTAACTGAAAACTAAGAATTTTTTTTTTTTTTTTTGCTACGCGTGAAATAGAGTTTCTGCAATGCTGCAAAAAGTTCAACCTTCGTTAAAAATTAAATATTTTTTTAACGTAATAAGATTTGTTTATCAATCAGTTAAATATGAGATAAATTTAATTTCTGTTACAATCTGACAGTTATTACTTTTGCGAGTCAGATATTTTGTAGCAAGAGGCATTTTGTTCTAGCCTTAAATCATGACTTTATCTATATACAAAATGCTAAATTTATGTTTCACTATTACAAAATTTGGTACAGCACAATTTATGCTGTGGTAGTGTATTAACGCCACTGCAGCATAAATTGTACTGATGTGCCAATAAAGCAGGGTTCGCCGAAGTAGGCCCAGCCCGAAAAAACCCGGGCAGGTTTTTTCGGGCGGGCCCACTTGAAAAAACCCATCAAAAAACCCATTTGTGGGTTTTTTCAAATTTTCTCGTGTTTTCACAACTGTATCATTATTTAATCTAAGATATGAGAATAAAAAGATAAATGCCAATTTAAATATGTTTCAAACTAACCGTATTTAAAAGAATTTCTAAGTATTGATAAAATGACCATAAAAAAAATTAGTTTGTAAATAACGAAGATTTTTTTGGCTATATATTTTAAAATGCATCCAAGTGCTTTAAATCTTAATGTATACCTAAAGATGGCAGTTGAAATGTGATCCCCATCCTGATTGCTTGTATTGTTATAGCTTTTAAGATTAATCGCAACATTTATTATTCTTCTTCAATGTTCAATTAAAGTTTATACAGTAATTTTCAACACAAAAATCTTGACAGATTTCCAGGGTTCCTAGTATCATGGAAAGTCAGGGAATTTCAAAGTAGTCATGGAAAGTCAGGAAAATCTCAAAATATACAGGAAAAGTCAGGGAATTTACAAATATTTTCAAAAAAAAATCATGGAAAACATTTGAGTGAAAAAATGAAAAATGACACAAAATTCATCAAACAGTTGGGGCCAAAAAAAAAAAAAAGATTGAAGTATGATTGCAGAAAGAAAATTGCTAATTTTGGCAAAAGATTGTGAAAATAAGTATCAAATTTCGCTGTATGTTTATTTGGTCAGAGAATTTTTCGAGATTTGATCTGGGAAAGTCAGGGAATTTTTTGAGATTTGGTCATGGAAAATCAAGGAATTTGCTAGTCATGTTTTTCTGGGAATCTTGTTATAACAAAAAAAAAAAAAAAAAAAAAAAAAAAAAGAGTGAAAAAGTTTGAGTATAGTACTTAAATGATAATTTCATTATTAAAATTATTACTAATAATTAATTTTTGGAAAAGCAAATTATAATGTTTATTATTATCATTGATTTATAAACTTTTTGTAATCAATTAGTTATTTTAATTTTTATTTAGTAGTATAAGTACCTTGTTTTCAAACATTCTGAACCATATTTCTTTAACTTAAAAAAACCCTAATAAAATATAATCTAAAATGTATCCAGATACTTTAAATGATTGCTTACAGATGGCATACAAAACTAAACTAGTTAAAGTGTATTGCCATTTACGATCTAACTTTATAGATATGACTGACATTGACTTTAAAATAATCCAGTTTAATACTATTGCAATATAAATGTTGCTTCAACTGTGTGACTTCTATTTTTTTTCTTCATAAAAATATTTACATAAATGTTGCTGCTTTAAACTATTGAAATAAATGAAAGAAATTGCATAAATTAGTCTGTTTAACTTAAGATTTATATAAAGAAATTCAGTTGCACTTGGTTTAATATATCATTCTTCCAGTAATCTAGTTCTATGAGATACAAAATAATCTTTTTAAATATATTTATATTTTCTTTTTATATATTTATTTTTATTGTTAATCTATACTTAATGCAAAATTATACCTTTGTTTCACTGATAAATGAAAAATTTAGGTACTGTGCATCATGTAAAAATTAGAAATTTGAAGAGTTCTCTAAAAATTTTTAATAAAACCCGTAAAAACCCGGGTTTTTTCAAAAAAGCCCAAAAAAACCCGGGTTTTAGACTACTGGGCCCAGTGGGTTGGGCTTTTTCAAACCCTGCAATAAAGAGCAATCTCGTTGTTTGCATGCGCATACAGTTATCGTTTGGATTTCTTGTTGCCTTGTTGTTTGCTGATTTTTGATGCCTGTTTTGCACAAAAACAGATCAAGATGCAATTTTATTTTTTTCAGGAGCGATGATACAGGAGTTAAACTCTATATCGGGCCATTTTCCACTGAAATCCGACTAACTGCTTTGTTTTTAAATAATGTGATTTGAATTTTGAAAGTGTTTTATTTTATGATTTGTCGCAAAAATTTTAGGCATAGATTGGGGATACTTAAAAACCATCAAATCTGTAGCTGCAGTGGCGTTAATATGTAAGTATCCAAAATTTATACAAAAAAGAAATGGTCTAATAAAGATTAACTTTATTACACTAAAATAATTTACAGAACACTCTTCCCATGATTTGCAAAATTCTTTTGATAATTCAGGGGCGATTGTGTTCAGGTTATATACCTCAATTCAGGTATTTTGTAAATTTACTGTACCAAAATTCCCGTTTTTATGATAGTTCAATTCTTAAAATAAAATATCAATTTCATAAGATTGCTAAACATAATTAAAGTTTATATATTATGTAATTTGGCCTTCCTGTTATAAATATGTTGTCTTTCCCCCTTGTTCCCATACAGAAACATTTTCTCGCTAAAATTTCAGGTATTTTTCATGAGCCCACGATCCCCCTGATAATTAGAGTTCAAGGGAAATATTTAAATTTCGATAATCAAGAGAAATGTCTCACAGATTTTATTCCTCGAAGTTGCAGGATTTTGTGTCCAGCGTGCTTAATTATTATTATATAAAAAAACCTATTACAATTTCTCAATATAATCATTTTTTTAAAATAATAGATCTTTCCATGATTAAATTTAACATTTTTAAATTTGAAATACATACTAGAATTTCCTTATAGTTATTTAACCACGGAAAGTTTGTCATTAAATAGAGTGAATATTACCAATCAAAAATTATGTTGTAGATTTTGTGAATTTTTAAAAAAAATCACTCGCTGTTTCATTCCAAAGCTTGCAGAGTCCAAAAGTGTCAACAGGTTTAGATTCCTCATAAACAAAGATCATGTTTTCAAATCAACAACAAAATGTTTTTTACCATCTGATATTTTTGTCTTTTTTTTCTCAAATTATTTTCATAAAGCATGGTTTTAATTATAGGTGCATTCAGGTCTGACTTTAAAGGGGGAGGAAGAAACAAGGTATTAAGACCTAAAGTATTGATAATTTGCAAATTATTCGGTGAAAATCTAACCCAGGGCGCCATGGCTATTAAAATTTTTCTTGAGTGCATGTTTTCTCTCTCAATCATATGCAGAGATGATTACTTTGGTTTCCTATTCTAAAATTGTTTCGGTCTATCTTTAATTTTTTTGTTGTGAAAAAAAAAAAAAAAAAAAAAAAAAACTTCTTGTGCTGCTTGTCTGTTGAGTGAGAATTATTCCCTTAATGAATTCTCAAAAATTAGTGCACTAGTCAGAATACATGTGTTCAATAAGAGAAAGAATATTTGAGCAGCTTAAGAATTTAGGCGTGCAAAGTTTTCTTGAGACAATAGTGCACCGGCCAGCGGGCGAGTCTGAGCCTGCCCGTGACCTCCCTTTAGGATCTGCCGTTACACTTACATATACAGTAGACTCTCTAAACTCCACACATAATTTACAGATGTAAACAATGAAACATTCAGTTCATATGTAGGTGCAAAATTTGACTTTTTTAGTTTTATATCAATTTTATGCATTTTTTAATTTGTAATTTTTGTTAAGGTTATTGAATTCATGTTTTTTCATGAAGAAAGAATAATTTATTTCTGAAAAAATTAAGATATTGCTGATATCATTTGTAATCACAATCTTACAAATATATTTATGTATTAATCAAGCTTTTTTAGTTATTAAGTCTGGCTAAACCTGAAATAAAGCTTCATTATTTTATGATCTTGATGTGAATTAGCAATGTATCTTTATGAAGCAAGTTTCATTGAATAATTTAGGAAAAACACATTTCATCTCTATAATGAATATTTAACTGTACATTATTACTAATTTGACCTTTGCTTTTAGTATTTTTATCATTTTAAAAACTATCTAATTTTTTATTATTTTAGTTTATAACTTATTTTAATATTTTACATATTTCTAAGCATCCATTATACTTTTGATTTCATTATTAATTACATTCAAATTTCCTTTTAAAAAATGTAAACAAAGCAATGACCAGAAATCTGCAAAATTCTAAAATCCGCAAAAGCTCTGGTCCCAAGCTGTGCGGATTTAAAAGAGTCTACTGTATCCTTTTTTTGTACATTCACAATCATTTTACTTTTCTCATTTAACAATTACCATGAACATTTTTCTATTAACTATCTTTTCTTTTTTTTTTTTATAGTATTTAGAAAAGTTTTAGTTTATTTTCTAATACAAAATTTTATGCCAAATAAATAAATACATTTTTTTATTATAGCTAATAAAGTTTTTGTTTTTGCAGTTATGGTAATGATAATAATAATAATCTTGGTGATGATAATAATATTTAATTAAATTCAGACCCAAACAGAGAGTAGTAGAGTGGTTAAACATTACCAGGGCCTGACTCGTCTAGCAGTCTTGGCTTCAGTTATAAAAACAAGCACAAATATTTGAAAATTCATTTTTATCAAGAAAGTTTTGGTATTGTGCCTCTGTTTTTATGACATGACTAATTTCAGACATGCAAACAGGAATTAATCAAATAGAAGGTTGAATAAAGTCACAAGAAGGTTTAGCATTTTTTTTTTCTTTCATATCTTAAGGGGCTACTTCAGTCAAATGAAAAGACACATTCACTAATGCTAATCCTATGGAAGAAATTTATACAGATATCTCGGTTGCATTTCAATATTTTTAAATGGTTTTTTGGCTTTGGATATCTGAGATCGATCTGTATGCATGACGTTAGTTACTTTTTTCATTTTGTTCACAGTTATTTTTTACACGGACGCTTTCATTTTTGGAACCGGTTTGGAAAGCGAAAGCAACCCCATAAAAAATATCTGCAACCAAAATCGAAAAACTAAGAAATGACCTCCATTCAGATCAATCTGAGTTATCCAATGCAAAAAGAATTGTCTAAAAATATTGAAATGCAACCGAGATATTTTTATAAATTTCTCCCATAGGATTAGAATTAGCGAACGGGTCTTTTCATTTGAGTGAAGTAGCCTCTTAAACATTTTCATTTAGAGTTAATCAATGATTTCAATTAAAATTGAATAATATTTTCAATATTTTAAATTTTATTTAAAATCTTTTTAAATAGAGGTTAAAATCTTTTTAATTAGAAATAAAAGAAGGTTACAAATGCATCTTACATTATAAATGTATACATAATTGTATACAAATAATACTTTATAGTTTTTTTTAAATGGTAATGTCCAGCAAATTTATTATCTGTAATAAAGCCTGTTCATAACGGAATCCTGCTATAAACAAAAAAACAACAAACATATGTATCATATGTATATACAGTAGACTTCCTCATATCCACAACTCTCTAAAATCCACACATATTTTATGGATGTAAACAATGAAACTTTCAATTTGGATATTGGGAATTAGATTTTTTTTTTAGTTATGTATCAATTCCATAGGTTTTTTATTTTGTAATTTTTGTTAATATGACTGAGTTCATGTTTTTTCATGAAGGAAGAATAAATTTATTACAGAAAAAGTTCAAAATAGTGCTGATATTACTGGTAATCACAATCTTCTTACCAAATATATTTATGCATTAATGAAGTTTTTTTTTGTTATTAAGTCTGGCTAAACTAGGAAAAAAAAAACTTATTTTATGATTTTGATGTGAATGAGTAATGTAACTTTATGAGGCAAGTTTTGTTGAATAATTTTGGAAAAATACATTTAATCATACTCTATTGATTATTAACTTGACCTTTCCTATTAAAACTTTAATCAATTTATAAATTATCTAAATTTTTACTATTTTAGTTTATTACTTATTTTAATATTTTATTACATTGTAAGCATTCGTTATAGTTCCAATTGCACTCAAATTACTGTTTAAAAAATGTAAACAAAGCGATGATCAGAAATCTGCAAAATTCTAAAATCCGCACAACCTCTGGTCCCAAACTGTGCGGATTTGAGGGAGTCTACTATATATTATTAACCCCTTGGGGATGAGCGACTGATATATGTGGCATTTAAAATTCTCAGAATCCTTCATTATTCCCACCAGTTATTTTTTAAGTTTACCTTATTTAATTGGAGTATTATCACTATTTAAGTACAGAAAATTTCTGTATTGAAATATCAGTGATTAAAAATTTAAAATTAAACATTGTGAAGGAGCTAACTGTATTATTAAAAGAAAATCATTGCTGCAAGAATAATAAGACTTGGTAAAAAACTATGGAAAGTAGGGTTCATTATAGCTGTATGTACTAGAAAAGTAAGATAAAAATTCAAAGTGATATGAAGCTAAAATAATATCAAATATTGCTATTCTGTATAACTCTTTCATTTTTTTTTTTTAATCCTTATCTATGTATAAGGAATTTAACTCGGTACTGAGGATAAAAGGTACTGCATACTTAAACTTCATTTCACATTTCATAAAACTAAATTTAGCTTAATAATAACCTTTTGTTTAAGTACTTTTATGTTAACTGAGAGCAAATTGTTTCAATAGTATTTTTTACCTCGCTAATGCAGTTTTTATTTTTTGTGATTTAGATAAAAATAATGCTTTAATATTGAAATAAAATTAGTGATTGACTGAATCAGGAATTTTGCCGATTACCGAAAATTAGGTCAAAGTGTGCACCGAATATTCGGTATTCGGCAACCGAATACTTAAAATTTTTTAATAAATATTTTTGCATGTATTAACTTTTTTAATAATGATAGAAAGTATTCTTAGGCTTCTCCGACCTTTCGAAGAAATAACAAAAATTATAAGTAACAAAAAATCTTTAATTTCAGAAGTAATACCTATTATTTCTACATTGAAATGTTACTTGGAAAAGTGATAATGTAGAATTTTTTGGAGTGGGAACCATGAAAGAACCAAAAAGATTCGCAGAATGTTTTTCAGAAATTTATGATGATGAGTTTTATTTTCTAGCCTCTATTTTGGATCCCAGATTCAAAACAGCTTTTTAGCACTTTCCAACAAAGTTGAAAAATGCTTATGCATTCGGTTTGTCTGGCCGTCTGTCCGCTCTCTAACTCAGGTAAATATACTCGGATTGCTATGAAATTTTTATATGTTATTGATGTTTACCCTAGCACAAACCCTATTGAAAATGAGGTATCTACCATGATTAGTTTATCTACAGAGAGAATCAAAAGTTTCCCATTACATTACGGCCTATGGGGAAAAATCGTTAATATGCTCGGATTGCCATGAAATTTTAGGACGTTATTGACGTTTATCCTAGCACGAATCCTATTGAAAATGAAGTTTCTACCATGATTAGTTTATCTACAGGGCGAATCAAAAGTTTCCCATTACATTATGGTTTATGGGGAAAAATCGTTAATATACACGGATTGCCATGAAATTTTAGGACGTTATTGAGGTTTACCCTAGCACGAACCCTATTGAAAATGAAGTATCTACCATGATTAGTTTATCTACAGAGATAAAAGTTTCCCATTACATTACGGCCTATGGGGAAAAATCGTTAAAATGCTCGGATTGCCATGAAATTTTAGGACGTTATTGACGTTTACCCTAGCACAAGTCCTATCGAAAATGAAGTTTCTACCATGCTTAATTTATCTACAGGGCGAATCAAAAGTTTCCCATTACATTACGGCCTATGGGGAAAAATCGTTTCAAAGGAATTTTAAAGATGTTATACCCTGTCAAATATATTAAAATATGCATTCTATAAAATATAGGGTGAAAATGTAGCTATTATTCATTTACAGGGCCACACAAAAGAATTCCATTAGACAATGGTAAAAGGGGGGAATTGTGTGTGACATATTTTAAATATATAAAGCTTTTTCATGTATAATAAAATTGATTATGTCACTGAAGCTTAATATAAATTATACGCTACTGTCTTGCATAATATGAGGTACATAGCATTTACAGGGCCATACAAAAGATTTCAAATAGTATATTCTTTCCGAAATACCGTATATGTGTCCGATGATGGCTGATGGAGGGATGAAATGCATTTTAATTATAATATGCGCGTTTATATTTCGCTAAATATATGCACATTATATGGTGTGTATAAATGTAATAGTTGATATACAGGGCTACCAAAAAAAGCTCACCAACGTTACTGAATGTGAGCGTAAATTATTTAAACGTGGTTCTTAAATTGGCTATGCATTTTTACGCTGAGCTTCATTCAATTTACTGAGAAATATTTGCAGAATATAGATAAAAGGATATACAGAGCCACGCAAAGAATTCGGTACATGGACGCCTATGAATAATGATTTATGAGAATGTGATATCAGTTGTTTTAAAAATGTTTTAGTTTACAATAAATTTAAGCCTAATGCTGACGTGTAATAAAGGTACAATGTAAACTACAGGGCTGAACAAAAGTATTCAAGTATGTTTCCATCTAATAGTATGAATTGCTGAAAAAGAAATTTCAAGCTACTGGGTATTTTCTTGCTAAACTAAATTTTCTCATTATAGGAACTGACATATGAAATACAGGGCTATTCAAAAGTACTGGAACACATGTTTTGGTATATTTGGCTATACATTATTATTTACCTAAATAACAAAATTTTGTTAAAGACTTCATTAAGTGTTGGAAAGTGCTTCATAATCTATGCTTAACGCATGATTTTTCATACTTGTTTTAAAGATGGAGCAACTGCTAATAAATTAAAAAATGTATTTAAAAATAAAGTGCAATAAATAATAAATATATCTTCTCAAACTGAAATTACTGAGCCAAATTAATTACAAAATTTCAATAAAAATGATGCCCTGTCATAAACTGTGCATTCATCATTTTGGGAGTGCTTTGTTGAAATTGCTACAAGTGAAAAAACAGAAAGTGAAAATCCTTCTACTGAAAATGATATCATCACATTAGACATTAAAGCTTCAGATGAATTGGCTGCATATACATAGTACAGCTCATATTCAAAATATTAGAATAATTGAGAAAAAGTAATAAGAAAAAATTATTTGTCATTTATTTATTTTTTATACTAAGTAAATGCAAATAAATTTCTTATAAATTAAATATGGAATGTTTAGATAAGAGTTTAACATTTATAAAATATAAAATACAGCACAATAAATTAGGTATACAGCTTCCTTAAACACACCAGAATATTAGAATAAAATTTAGATTGGTTCAAAATATTAGAATATTTTATTTTACGCAACAATATTACCTTATGAATATGAAGTAAATGGTAGTTAATATTTTGTAGCATCCCCTTTAGCTTTCATAACAGCGTACAATCGATCTTGCATACTATATACAAGGTGTTTACAAACATTTCTATCAATATTAGCCCAAATAGACTTTATAGGTGCCACTAACTCAGTTTTACTTGAAGGAGGATTTTCTTGAAGTTTTTTCTTCATTATACACCATAAGTTTTCGATGGGATTAAGATCTGGTGAATTTGGTGGCCAAGGAAGTACCTTAATGTTGCGTTGGCGGAACCAATTCTTAGTTGACACCGAGGTATGCGGGGACGCTAAATCTTGTTGAAAGATGAAATCATCTTCAAATAAATCTTCTGATGATGGAATCATGTAATATTCTAAAATTTCTTGATATATCAGAGAGTTAACCTTTTCGTAGACGATGCATAACTTTCCAGGTCCTTCTGCACTCATACAACCCCAAACTATGACACTAGCAGCAAATTTTACGGAACGTTTAAGGCATTCTTTATTAAATGCTTCTTGCTTCATTCTCCAAACTCGAATACCTTGATTACCATATGAAACACAAAACATACTTTCATCACTAAATAATATATTTTTCCAATCTCCATTGCTCCATAAACGTCTTGATTTACACCAATTCAATCTTATACGCTTTTGTCTTGCAGTCATGAGAGGTTTTGTTTTCGGTACACGAGATTCAAATTTAAATTTATGGAGACGTCTTAATGTTGTCGATGTAGAAACTTCAACTCCTTCTTCTTTCCATTTTCGGTGCAAGAATCGCACACTTTTAAAACGGTTTTTCTTAACTATACGCTTCAGTTTCCTGTCATCTCTAGCAGATGTTTTTGGTTTTCGGCCACCATTTCGGCGATTATTTTGAAATTTTCCAATTTTTGAATATTGTGTTAGTATTTTACTGACGCTCGATTGCGAACAATATAAATAATTCGCTATAAAACATTGATTTTTACCGTGCCGATACAAATCAACCATACGAAGTTTAGTAGATTCAGGAATATCACTCACACGGCCCATTTTAAGACGAAAAAGAAACAAACGGCAAAAAAGAATACTGATTTTAAATAAAATAGTCTGAATTTAATCAATGATGCCACCAGTTAAAAATTGGTAATAATTAAAGGAGCATTAATGTGAAATATTCTAATATTTTGAACCACTTGAATAAATATTCTAATATTTTGACTTTTCAAAATAATTTTTTTTGCAATTAATCTTTACAAAAATGATATTAAATTTAAGATAACAAGTAAGTTTAATCAACAATAAGTTCTTAATAAAAATATCGTTTGCATATTTTCATTAAAAGACATTAAATTACTAAACGATATTTTCAATTTCTAAAAAAAAGGTAATTATTCTAATATTTTGAATATGAGCTGTAATACCACTTATATCAAGGGAAGACAACCCGTTAATTTGGTTGAAAAAAAAAAAAAAAAAAAAAAAAAAAAACATAATAAGTATCCAACGTTATCCAAGTTAGTTAAGAAATACTTATCTGCGCCTACCAGTAGTATTTACAGTGAACATTTATTTCCCAAAGTAAAATGGATTTATGAACAAAAAAGAAACATTACAACCAGATAATGCCGTACAGCTTTTTTTTGCCTCATATTTTGTCCATATTAAATTTCAATTACAAATAATTATAATGTATCATTTTATAAATTATCACTTATATAACTGAGGCATACTATTGAAATAAATAACATTAAATGGGCATTAGCCATCATGTACTTTTAGAGTAATACTTAACCTATTATTTTTCATAAATTATTCTAAAAATTCAGCCGAATATTTATAAGTATTCGGCCAAAACCGAATATTCGGTTTACATGCTGAATCACAGAATACCAAATCAACTATTCGGTATTCGGTCAATCCCTAAATAAAATGCCTTGGTTTGCCTTATTATTTTCTGTTTTTCTTCCTCTTTATTTTAATGAAATAATAAAAGATTTATATTTTAAATGAAATGAATGCAATATAAAAAATTGCTAGATTATGGTCAGAACATTGTTTGTCAATATATAAACTGTGGCTAACTAATAAAAAATATAGTTTTTCACAAGGAACTATTCTAATATTAATAAAATACAGTAAAGTATGGTAAGAAGGAACTCCTAAGGATTTTTTAAAAGGTGTGCTTTATTAATTTTAGTATGTATAATGTTATGGTTATGATATTCTTTTTATTGGGACTGTAATATTCCTTCTTGATCATTAATGCAGGATTTTTTGAGACAGCAATATCATTACATCAGAAATTTCATAGCTTTGGTCAAAGAAATACTATATTATTATATTTGCTGAGTGAAATCTGTCAACATTTTTTAGTGTTTAAACTGTACCATCAAATTTATTTTAAGAAACATATCTACAGCACAGATTCAATTTGTTCAGGCTAATATTAAAAGAATGCTGAATTCTTCAGAATAGTGATAAATGCTATAGAGGGAATTCTAAAATGCTGGCATTTTATTAACTTATGAATATTAAAGTACAAATATGTCGAATTTCTCAATATCATTGGTCTTACTCTAGCATTTGGTTTACTTTCTAATTTAATAAATTCTAATTCAGAAATATAAAGAAGTAACAGAAATTTTAAATATAAAATTGAGGAAAAAAAAATTCATTAGAAAAGCAGAAATTAAAAAGGAAGTAAAATTCACAAATAAGTTGTGATAACATCTACAATGAATCCTTCATGCTTTTGTTAAAAAAAAAATAATAATAATAAAGCGTTCTGGTTCGGCATTACAGCCTAATATATTACAATACAATTTTATCTTTTAAAAAAGGAGCGTTTTAGTTCGAATTACAGCCTAGTATATTAAAATACGATTTTATATAAATAATATTTATATATAAATAGATGAATATACAATAAGCGTTAAAAGTGAAGCATTAAATAAATATGCAATTTTCCGCTCGCAATATGTCAATCAATCGTTATATTTTTTGTAATTATAAATTTTCTTTACTCCAAAGTAAATAAGTTGAGTAATAAAACATTTTTTTTTTTTTATTACAGCTGCTTATGAAACTTTTTTATCTACTATACATTTTTTAAATATTGATAATCATAATTTTTCACGTTGATTTAATTATTATTCTGAAATACATTATAGTATGTGATGTTTCATGTAACTTGTGATAATAATTTGTTGTTTACATCTATAATATGTCAACAAAAATATACGAGGTTGCCAGAAAATCGCCAAAAAAAAGCCAAATCTCCCGCTTCATTGGGGGTGATGACGTCAGTTTTGTAGAGAAACATAAAAATCACGTGACCGCTGCCATTTGATGAACTGCCCTATTCAATCTGCTAAAGTGTCTATTCAGTTCTAGTTCAATCTATCAAACGTATATTGCTTACCCGCAAGAAAAGCGACACATCTTGTAAAAATTCATTTTGCATTTTATTCCGCTAATAGATTTGTATTATGTGCATCTTAAGGCACGATCACATTCAGTTTTTAAGCTCAACTTTAGACACAACTTGCAACATTTTCTGATGCAAAAGAGGTGGAGTCAGCCACGAAGGGTTGCTGGATGATGCGTAGAAAGTTTCTCCCAGCTTGGGAAGCAGGGTTACCACAATAAATAGTCGAGTCGAACGCTTTATAGTTGGCGCTTTTGCTAGCTGGAATAGTATGGAAAATATGACATACTTTTCTGAAGATTTACTTAATTTATGAATAAGTGTAAAACAAAAAGTTGAGTTTCCTTAATAACAGCTATATTTATTTATTTATTTTTTAGCTAAAAGAAAACCTGTGGTGTTACCACACTTTGCAAGAATTAAAAACTGATGTATTGTTTTATTTATACTTCGTCATTAAGAATCCAGTTCAATCAAAAGAAAAGTCCCATTAGCTAGTGCTGATTCCATGGAAAAAAAAATATGAAGATATCTCATTGGATAGCTGAGATCGATCTCTACATAGGCCATTTAATTTTTTTTTTAAGATACTTTTTAATAGTTTTTTTCGGAACCGGTTTCAAAAGTAAAAATGTCCTTAAAACAATCAAAATTAAAAAAAAAAAAAAAATTAAATGGCCTATGTACAGATCTCAGCTATTGATTAAAATAAATAATCATTAAAAATATTGAAATGCAACCGATATATCTTAATTTTTTTCCATAGGATTAGCATTAGAAAGTGAGATTATTCGCGTGATAAGTAACCCCTAAATAATATATTTACTAACCTTCACAGTAACTTCTCATCCAGTTTTTAGCACGATTCCCCCCCCCCCCCCCTTATATAGTTGGGCATTCTATTTTTTATTTAAAATTCAAAAGATAGTAAAAGAAAAAAATTCAGAAAAAGAAGAAAACATGGCAAAAAAGGATTAAAACTTGCGTATTTAAAGATAAAATGAGTGCTTCAATTAGTTTTTAAAAAATGCTAATGCATATGCTGATTTTAAGTCAATAGATAATTTTTGAGTATTTTACTTTAAATGTAATAAATATTGGATAGATTTTACTACAGTTAATATATGTGTTTATATATATATACTTCTTATATATATATTGTTAATATATATATATATGTTTAAATATATAGGGGAGAGTGGGGTTAAGTGAGACAATGGAGGGGAATGGGGCAGTAAGTTTTTCTTTTTATGCATCATTCTAAATATTTCATCAATTACACACAAGATGAAGCTATGATACCCCAATCTTCAGTTCAAAAATGTTTTTGATCTGTATAAGTTTGCATTTGTATGAAGAAAAAGGTTATTTCAAGAATCAAAAGTAAATTTGATTCATATACTTTTTATGTTTAATATCAATTGTGTAAATAATTTTTTTTATAAAATTAAAAGTTTTATAATAATTATTCTTAAATTTTTATTTAACAATAATATTAATTGCAATGTCAAGTGATTTTTGATAATTTTTACTTTTTTATGAGCTTTGATAGTGTTTTGTCAATTTTCATATCTCTGAAAATATGTTAAAAATAGCAAATTTGTTATTTGTATCTAACCATTGGCAGAAATTTGAAAAACATAATTATTATTCTTATAAAATATTACTGTACAACTAGGCAGAAATACACCAGTCATATTTCCACTTATTCTGAAAAAGGACTTTAAACAGAAAAAAAGGAAAGATAAGGGATATCCCACGACTTCTTCATTTTACTAAAACACATTATTTAAAGAACTCTGAATTAGATGAAAATTATATGATTCATCTTGTACCCATCAGAAATAAATTCTTTTTCAAATAATTGTAATTCAAAAAATTATTTTTAAAAATAAAATATAATATATTTTAAAGACGTCTTTTTTTTTTTTTTTTTTTTTTAAGAAAAATGATTTTGAAAATATATAGCATGAAAGTGCAATAAAGAGCATTATATATTTCACGTCTGCTTCACACAGAAAAAAAGTATTTTTGATAAATAATTTAGAATAGCTGAATTATTTCTCAGAAATTTTGGATATACTGCATGAATAAAACTGATTGGAAAATATAATTGCTGCTTAAATGATTAAAGAGCTTTCACTATTTAATTTTTAATACAGTATTTAACTATTATATTATTTACACTATTTAATTTTTAATACAATATGTACATGTTATATAATCTACAATATTTATTTTTTAATATTTACAATATTTAATATTAATATTATACAATAATCCATAAGAAAAGTACCGAATAATAAAGAAATTAAGTCAATGTTTACATTAATAATTCGTCTAATAAAATCCCAAAACACTTTTAGAAAGAGATTGAAGCAGTATAACTGATAAATGTTTTCCAGTTACTAATTCGTTTGTTAAAAATACGATTAGTAAATTAATGTAATTTTACAGGATACGTGCATAAAAGATAAAAGCCTTTGTTTACTAACATTGGCAAATTTGGCGACAAATATAAACAAAACACTATCAAATTTCCACAAACAGTAAAATATATATTCAAAACTCATTAACACTCAATTAATCACATTGTTAAACAAAATGTAAGATTAATAATTAAAAAAACTTTTAAATTTTATGAATGTTTACTTACTACTTAGAACATTTGTACCTTACTCTCGACTAAAATGAACGGCGTTTGCTATTTGTAATATCCGAACGATACTTTTTTGTGTGTGTGCGGATGTGTGACATCATAAATTCAATTAAAATATTTCATAATTTGAACTCCTTATCGCTTATAAAAAGCCATTTCTTGCGTCTAATTTCTTAAATGCTTTATTTCTTTTCAATACAAACGAGCGTGCATATACACTAACAGTCGCCATCTTACTTTCGACTAGAGTTGGCCAAGGAGTCGAAGAGTCGACTCCCAATTTCGATTCCTTCCAAGAGAATCGAACTATCGACTCCTAGCTAGTTAACCGAGTCGACTCAAAAGAGTCGAACTTTCATTTCAACTGAGTTTGGGATTCGGAGTCGAAGAGTCGAAGTCAACTCTCACTCAAAGAGTGGTTGGACCAGTTTAAAGCAGTGTCGGACTTGAAGAATCGAGAGTTGAAGATCGGGTTGTCGACTCTTCGATTCTTCGACTCCTTGAAAACCACTCTTTCGACTCGGTGTCAGATTTCAACTCTTCGAATCTGCGCTGGGTAACGAACGTCTACGTTTGATTGTTATTATTATTGGGATTGGGGTGGGGATTTTGAGAAAGGATAAGGGATGAAGCAGTGTAGCTGTAAAAGGGGCGGGATAAATGAATGAGAGGGAGGGACAGGAACAAGGTGGGGGAGTACCAGAGTATTTCTTATAAGATTAAATGATAAAGGAATTCATGATATGCTTGTGTTGGTCGCCGTATAGGAGAAAGACGATTATACAAAACAGATGTTATCTTTGTATTTTTTTTTATTACAAAAAAGATGTAGGACTCGTTATTAGAATATTTTCAACTGGTTTAATCTGATGAAGTTCAGAAAAAAAAATCTGTAGAAAAAACAGAAATAAATTTCTATTTTTGTAGAAGATTTAAAAAAAAACAAACAGAGTATTATTGAATTCAGATATATTTCTCCTGGAGGGATTTCTGTTGTTTCTGGTGGACATTATAGATTTCTCGGAAGGGGGGGTGTACTTTTTGACCATTGAAAACACAAGATCTCAAATATTCTGGGAGAGGGCTCTTGGGGCGGGGGGAATGGACCATCTCCGGGATACCTCCTGAATTCATCATTGTTATAAAATGTTATGATTTTTTAATGATCGATATATTTTAGTTAAAAGTGATATCTTTTATTTGATTGCGTCATTGGCGCACCCAGGATTAGTTTTTGTAGTTGGCTAGCATTTTTCAGAGGTCTGCAAGTACCCAGATCTTGGTTGTTTAATAAATGCTTCTTTGAATTTCAAAAATATGTTTATTTTTGAGATTTCTAAAGATGGAGAAATAATCTTCTACAATATTTTAAAAATGCGCTTGCATTAGGAAAAATATAGTCTATTCTTTCTCCAGACTATCTAATACTGTCTATTCTTTTTCTCCCCATAACACATTAAAAAACATTTTTTTTTAGAACTAGTAAATCAGTTAATATTAAATATGCTAATATTTTGAATTTCATAAGAAAATACAAAACAGATTTAAAAAATTCAAGAAAAAATAAATATTTTAAAAAAATTCCAGTTTTTAAGTAAAAAAATTTAAATAACTATTTTTGTCTCAGAGTCTGGGAGCTCCCTCCGTGTATGCGCCAGTGGATTGCATATATATTATTTTAATTCTTTTCTATGAATTATCAATGTTTCGCTAGTGATGTAAAAATGGGCAAGGAAAGGTGTGGCAAAACTGGGTACCATAACTGTTGTTATTCTCAAATGCAATCAAATGGAAAAACAAATTCTCAACACCGTTTTTAATATTAAATGAATCTTTGGCTTAGTCTTTTAAATATACATATATATATAATTTAATATATAAAAAATAGATTTTTTTCAGAGATATGCATGAATCCGATTTTACCGCACTGGTTGGGTAAAACCGAGCACCTATTTAAAACTCGCTTTAGTTAAAAAAAAAAAAAAAAAAAAAAAAAAAAAAAAAAAAAAAAGATCTTGCTAAATAAAGTAAAAAAATACATTTTGCACGAAATTGCACATGTGTTCTTTCATGCGTTAAAAATAAATATTTAGTCCAGGATTGGAAAATAACCATTTTCTCACCTTGTGTTTGTATTATAAGTTTAGAGATGCCATGAATGACACATTAAAGGATTAACAGCATTAAATTGCAATTTAAAATTCCATGCTAAATTATTAACGAACCTGAAAAAGTTACTCCATGAGTGTAAGACAAAACAAGGTATATACTCGGTTTTGACACATTACCCGATTTTACCCCCAACGTGATACAGATCTTAAAACAAGGTGCCCTTACTCTTAATCCTATAGTAAAAAATCTGCAAAAGTGTTAAAATAGTAACAGGGAAACAAAGAATTAGAGATACTACATATCAATATTTAATAAGTTTCCTAGCAGTTAATATATGCGTAAAACTTAGAGACAAACAAAATATTTTTTAAAAAAAAATTCAAGCGCAGTCTTTCACAAAGGAAAAAAAAATAACTGCACACAGTACAGTTTCGTTCAATTACATATGCCATTCTGACTTTCGACAAACAATTCCTGGTGTTGGTCGAACGATGAAAGTTCATATTCAGGAGATATCCGCGCTGCCCGGTTTTGTACAACACTCCCCTATAATTTATCTATAATTTTTAAAAGATTTTTGATGTTTTTTTTTATCGTATAATCCATTTTTTTAATATTCCTTGTTTGAAACCAGGTACGGAGAATATTTTCAAAATTCTGTCTCTGCCTCAGCCCCCCCCCCCCCTTTTGTGTGTGTGAGACGAGAAGGAGAGATTCAATATCATAACTGCCAACTTTACGTTACTTTACTAAAATTATTCTTTATGAAATAAATTTCTTTCATTTGTTTTAAAGAGAAATTTTTCTGTTAAAAAATAATGGTAAGAAAAAAGCATAAGACAAAGCAGTTATGTAATACATTATCATGATCTAAAAAATAGAATTTTAAAAGGGATTAAATTAAAAACTATAAATTTCAGAAATTAATGTATTTTTCGAGACATAGAATAGCGGCATCTTTACAGCCAACCAACCAACCACTCAAGTGAGTCGAGAGTCGACCCTTCAAGTCGACTCATTGATCAAGTAAGTCGACTCAGAGTCGACTCCTCGAAAGGAGTTGAAATGCCCAACCCTACTTTCGACCGCCATTTTGAGGAGTGACAGTATAAGCTCAATATAGAGACGGCTCTTAAGGAGAGCTTGGACAGCGCATGCGCCTGTTGTCGGCTCCCTCTTCATTTGGCGTTCAGCGGCAACGCCTCGCCAACGCGCTGTAAATGAAATGAGCGGGGGTTTTCTCTATGCTGATGTAAACACATCAATTCTAAAAATATGTGTGTGTGTGGGGGGGGGGAGGGTCGGGGTCGGTTTATTATTTCGTGAAGAAAAAGAGAGAGGGGGATGAGAATCAGTATCTATGTTGTGAAAAAAAAAAAAAAAAAAAAAAAAAAAAAAAAAAAAGTGGGGAAAAATTGGATTTAATTTTTATTATGTCGTTTGATTCATGCAAACATTTCAATCAACATTAGTCATATAGTTAGTTAGCATAATGTTTTATTTCGTCCGTCTGTATCAGTGCTATTTATATAAAAATAATTCTTTTAATTTTATGATAAAAAAGTTCATCCATTCAAACGGTAAATTAATTAGAATCAATTTGTATTATGTTATAAAAAGAAGCGGGGGGGGGGACATAATCAATTTTTATTATGTAATTTGATTCCTTTTAATCATCGTTAATCATGTTATTTAATATAATGTTTTATTTATTTCATCAATTTGTATCAGTGTAGTATATTTAAAAATACTTAATTTAATTTTATAATATAAGGTTTGAAAATTATTGTACATTACTAATTATTGTTAATTAATTTATTAATAATTGTAAATTAAGTTTTTAAATACAGTATGTAATTATTTGTAACGGTATATTTCTTTTAAAGGGAAAATTTCTTAGCACTTTTATCTAATATATTGTGAATATTATGTGTTCATAAGCCTTTTTTTTATTGTTTAAGTTATAAAAAATTCAAATATTTTTCTACTGTTTCTAGCTTCAATACCCATTTTCGTTTTTGTTTTGTTTATTTATTCTTATTATTTTAAACTTAATTCTTTCAAAATAATTATCCTTAAAGCAAATAAAACGTATTCTCTTTATCTAATACTGGATATTTTCAATCTGTTCCACTCCATTTTTGAAGATGAAATAAGAAATTTGAACGGTAATTTTGGGTGATAAAATACAATTAAAAGTTTTTTTGTTTGCAAGATATATTATTAATATTTTTTATTAGCAAAATTTATCGTGATTCAAACAAGTGTTATTTCATCGTTTATTTGGGGGGGGGGGGGGGTGCATATATAGAGAGTGTAATAGTTTATTAAATGTTGGTGCATCTTAAAAATTGGTTTTAAACATCAATTTTGTCAGGAAATTTTGAAGTTCCTAGAAACATCAATAGAATTATCTAAAAAAAAATAATTTACTATTTTTAATTTTTACTTTTAAAATGGTGAAATAAATAAATATTATGCTTTGTTATATTTCTGAAATCTAAAATCAGGACATTTATAAAAATATACTTAAAAATAAATTCAATTAATGGAAATATTATGCCTTTAATAATTACAATAATGATCAAAAAGACTTATAATACTCGTCTTACATCTCGAAACTTACTGCTATTTTTTTTAATTCTTTTTAATCAGTTTTTTATTGCTATTTTTTTAAATTCTTTTTAATCAGTTTCTTATCTTAACTCTTGTAGTGACATAAAACATATCAGGTAAAAAAACTGCTTTAAATTATAATTTTTGACGAGCAACCATGGTTTGGTTTGGTTTTATTTTGTGTCGGCCGATTATCTACTCGAGGGATATAAGCCCAGGGGGGGGGGTGCCTTTCGTGGAGGTCTTTATAAGGTAACCTAACCCTTAGTTACGCAAGGCTCGAAGAAAACCACGAAAACTCCGAACGGTTAGGTCGACGGCCGCGATTGGGTTCGAACTCAGCACCTGCTGTTTACCAATTGAGAAGTCAGAACCTCTCGGCCACTGGTGGGGCATGAGCAGCCATGACTAATGTCAAATAAAAATTACAAATTGAAAGTCTTCTCTACAAACACCACTCCCACGATAACACACTACAACAATCTAACTTTCAATAGTTTTCTTTAGAACCTTATTTTTTCTTTGTAGCAAATAAAATTTTATTTGGTGTAACTGATACCCTTTTAAAAATCTTTCTAATCAATAATTCTCAATGACAATTTTTTTTACAGTCTCTGTTACGGGATATACAACACCTCCCGAGGGAGATTTGGAATTTTATTCTTATTAATTAATTATTTTAAAGTGAAATTTGTCTTGTAACTATTCAAAAGCTTTGCCTTCACCCCCAAATAACTTTTTTTTCTGAGCTTCAAATTTATCTTAATTGAACATTGGAAATATTTAAATTTATTTCAATTCCTAAATTGTTATTATGCTTAGATTTTTTTATTCACCATTCTCTTATCAATTATAACATGAAAAGAGAAAAAACGAGATCTTAAAATATTTTTTTTAAAACAAAATTGCTAAAAAAATAATTTTTTTTCCTAAATTATATAAGTTATATTTTTACCTTGTAAATTTCAAAAAGACATATGCATATAAATTTTGCAAATTTTTGATTAGATTTAGAAAACACGAGGGTCAGGTCTAATATTCAAATTTAATAATATCATAATTAAGTATATTTTAATTTTTGCATTAATACAAAACCAACTAAAATTGTTACATCGAAACGTAACATGTATAACTACAGATTTTCTCGAATAAAATTTTATTTCGCAATACAAGTCCAATTCATCCATTAACTTTCTTTCTCTTTTCTCACCTGGAGCCCTCTCTACCAGATATTTAAATAGATAGCCAAGCAAGCGATAAATAGCCAAATACAGTAACCCTACTCCGGGAGCCCTCTCTATATTGAGACGCTAGTAGGAGTGACGTAGACAATCTGCTTCTACGCTATTGGTCAGATTACGTGCAGCACAGAGCTAAGCGCAACTTTTTCTACTTCGAGTGGAAAGAGTTGCACGAAATGTTTCACGTACTAAATCGCAATCACACGCCGCTTTCCGAGAAATTGTTGCAGTTAATGCTGCATGATGAGTTTAAAGTTTCACTTAGACAGTGTGTGTGATCGCGCTTTTAGAGTAACAACCAAGGCTAACTTATCATAATAACAAGGCTTGTCATTCCCTAAGTTTCCTTTGTCTGCAGTACACGTGATCAAAATTCACGTTGTTAGCGCCCTCTGTCGCTCAAATATATTGTTCAGCAAGGCCACTTTATCATAATAATAGGCCTTACAATCAGAAAAAAGTGTATGGGAGAAAATGTCCGGATAGTTGCAAACTCATAAACCGACTTTATACCGTAAGTATCGCCACCTGGTGCATATTACTAGTAATATTCTAATCGCATAGGAAAAATCAAACTATATTATTCACAATATTATACAAAATATTTTTCAAATTCCACTAAAATATATACGTAAAAAATACACTGAAAATGAAGAATTAAAAGTAAGAATTAACGGTACTTTATTAATGTAGAGTCATGGGCGTTATATATATATATATATTTAAAGCTTAGCGTAATTTTCGGCTTCAGAAAGTATGATTTATTGCCAAATGATGTAAACAGTAATGAAAACAAACTTGTAAAATGTTTCGTTTGTCTTTTAAGAATTTATATGAATATTATTATTGTTTTTATGTACAATTTACTTATGTTTTTGCATAAAAATAGAAAATTGGCTTTTTTATATGAAATATATTGTATAACTATTGCAAAACATTTCTTCTCTATGAGAACAGAAAATAGGATTCCAGAAAATATGTTGCCAAATTTCCTTTTCTCGCCAAGACCATTTTCTCTATTTGGGAAAGGTACTTTGAAAAAGTATCGATTTAATATTATATAATGCAGTATTGGCTATTTCTCTGTAATATATTCCGGTTTCGCATTTAAAGTTATCTGCAAATAAGCATTATTCTAGAACAATGCGATATTAAGTATACGGTTAAAAAATGAAATTAGTTTAGCGCCAATTATACTTGCTTAATGAGCCAATTGGCTGTAAGTTTAATTAAGAAAGAAGCGCCAAATAAAGATTTACACCACAAGCGTAGCACAAAACGAATTTATTTTTGAGGATAAACTTTGAGATGTGTTTAGTTTAAGTGATTTTAAATTTCTTATAACTTTCATTTTTTTAATGTTTATGATTTTTATCCGGTTTATACATATAGCTAACTATACAGGGAGACTAAAAAGAATTAAAATATAAGATCGGGGAATACTTTAAATTTTAGGTATGAGAACATGTTTTTAATCGAAAATATTGAGCGTAGCGTTTATTAGTCAGGTAGAAGAATGTATACGCACAACCAGACCGGGAGGCGGCAGCACAGACAATCATCTCATCGAGTTCACAGATGAAAATATAGGATTAGTTAAATCTCGGTTCCCATATTAAGACGCAATCGGTCTGCCAAATTATATCTCGGTGAAAACACCTAAAACCCTATTTTAGTGGTTAACTCATAAGTTTACCATTGTGCTTTCCTGCACCCAAAAGTATAAAATCATGGAAGTTTGGGAGTAGGAAAAAAATCGTAAACTTATGAGTCATCTGCTAAAATTGGGTTTTTTATTTTCTACACAGATTTTCCTTGGCAGACCGATTGCGTTGTAATATGCTAATCAAGATTTAACTAGTCCTAGATTTTCATCCATGACCTCGATAAGGTGATTGTCTATGCTCCTGCTTCCCGGTCTAAATGAAATTATATACAATTGTTACTATAGACAGTGATACTTTTAGTACATTTTAATAGATATTATATTTATAGCATAATGAAATTGATATGTATTATTGGGATTCACAATAATACCTTCCCTACAATAAAAGGTTCATGTAATACTCGTATCCTTTTACAGAGCTACATATTATAAGCTTAATTTAAATTTGAGGTTTAAATTAAGCTTAATTTAAAAATCTATATGTCATATACACAACTTCTCAAAAGAATCCCATATAATGAACTTTAATTCTTGAGAATTGCTAAAAGAGTAATAAAAAATAAGTATATACTTATCATTTAATGCGCAAAATTTAATAAAATGGTGTTGAATTTTCAAATCTCTATCACTACAAATTTATTAATTCGTATATAAAACCTATTCTTGTATAAAAGTAAAACAAAATACCACAAAGGCATAATGACAGGATAAACTTTATTAAAATTAAGAAAAAACAATATGATTTTACTGCTGTTATAGGTACTGAGACATTTGTGTTCAAAATAAATACATTTTATGCCAAAAAAAAAAAAAAAAAAACTGCCGAACTTTCGAAAATTGGAAAAATAACAAATCTCATTTGAAAAATACAAGCTTACAGCATATCGTAAAAAATGGAAAAGCATATATAGAAAACAAGGCCCGGGTGGAAAACAAATTATAAAATTTATAAATTTGTTATTACAACAGAGGGCGCTAACAACGGGAAAAATCACGAGGTTTCTGACCAAGTTTACAAGGGCCACGAAAACTTAGCGATTGCCAAGTCTATTATTATGAAAGTGGTCTTGATGACTAGTAGTACGCACCAGATGGCGCTACATACGAGACAAAATCAGTTAATATGTTGGCAGCTATAGAGACAATTTCAACAATAGATTTTCTCCTGAATGCGAGGCCTGATTATGATAAGGGGGCCTTGGTAACAACCAGTTTCATAAGCGTAGGAATGCGAAAAATCCCTTTCTTACTCAATATGTCCATTTGTGACACAGAAAAGAAGTGGATTGTATAGAGAGGTAAAATTATCCAATCTTCTAAACCTCATCATAAGTCTTCATTTTAAAGGTTTTTATGCAAGTCTTCATTCCAGCATGCAGAGCTAAGTGCTATAATTTCATGTTTTAGTAAAATCATGCGGATTTTCTTTTGCCTTTCCTGAGAAATTAATTTTTGTCGAGATGTGTCATTTTTCTTGTTGGTGAGTGACAAATTATCATCATTTTAGTACAGTAGATTCGATGAAATGGTATTTTATTTATGAAGTGATTCATTTTTAGGTGCGTTCGTAATTATGTAAATACGTAGCACCTATAGTGGTCGTTCAGTCCGTCTGTCTGTCTATCCGCATATAACAACGCATAAACTACCCAACCGAATCGTTTGAAATTCAAAATACATAATTATTACATAATTTTGTCGAGTCATTTCAATTACATTATCATTTCATTACGGATGCATAGATCAATTACAGGGGCAATCAAAAGTAATCCATTACATTACAATCAATGGGGAAAGAAGTTTCAAATGCATTTTAATCGTTTGAAATTTAAAAAACATAATTTGTACATAATTTTGTCGAGTTATTTCATATTTTTTGAAAATCGTATGCATAGATCAATTACAGGGGCAATCAAAAGTATTTTATTACATTATGGTCAATGGGAAAAAATGTTTCAAATGCATTTCACTCGTTTGAAATTTAAAATGCATAATTATTATATAATTTTGTCGAGTTATTTCATTTCTTTTTTTTGAAAATCGGATGCATAGATCAATTACAGGGACAATCAAAAGTATTCCATTACATTATGGTCAATGGGGAAAAAAGTTTCAAATGCGTTTTGCTCGTTTGAAATTTAAAATACATAATTATTACATAATTTTGTCGAGTTATTTCAAATTTTATGAAAATCGGATGCATAGATCAATTACAGGGACAATCAAAAGTATTCCGTTACATTACGGTCAATTGGTAAAAATGTTTCAAATGCATTTTAATGGTGTTACACTCATTCGAACTTAATAAAATTTATATGCAACTATAAAGTACATATTATAATATACATTTTACATAATTTGTGGTGCAAAGAACATTTGTTATTGATTTACAAGGCCACACAAAAGTATTCCATTACATAATGATATAGGGAGAACATTGTTTAATGAGCGTTTAATTCTAATTCACTATTTACAATTTTATGAGATTGATATATGAGAGTAATATTTTTAAAATTTCGTTATCGTACGAACGCACCTCATTTGCTACGCTTCACGTGCAATTTCCAACTTGTTTATTTTTATAAACCATACTTTTATTAAAAATACGATTCTACGTCGCACCACTTTTACGAATTTTGCGTTTTTCGCTCTTTCGGCAAAACTTGCCGTTTTCTCGCAATCAACGAAATTTGCAGCTCTTTTTGCGACCTTCCGACGCAACTGGCCTTTTTTTTCGTGATCTTTTGACGAAACTTGCCGGTTTTTTTGCAATCTTTTGATGAAACTTGCTGGTTTTTTCGCGATTTTTTTAAATATTTTGCCTTTTTTGCGATCTTTTGCGTGTTTTTTCGCAATCGAAACTCGCCGTTTTTTCAATCTTTTAACAAGCCTTGCCATGTTTTTTTGTGATTTGTTGACGAAATTGGCAGTATTTTTTCGCAATCTTTTGACAAAATTTGTTGTTTTCTGCAAGGCCGGGAACACACCCCCCCCCGTTAATTATGTGTTTTTTTTCGCAACCCTTTGGCGAAAATTACTGATTATTTGGGATTCCTTGAAGAAATTTGCGTCTTTTCGCGAGCCTTTGATGGAATTAACAGTTTTTATTGCGATCCTATGACAAGATTCTTATTTTTTCTGTAATTCTTTGACAAAATTAACTGTTTTTTCTAAAGATTCTGTGACGAAATTAAGATTTGTTTTCACGATCCTTCATAGAAAATTACATTTTTTTGCGATTCTATAACAAAGTTCGCCTTTTTCCCAAGATTTTTTTGACGAAATTAACTTTTTTGCGATTATTTTATGGAATTTGCGTTTTTTTGCGATTTATTGACGAAATTTGCATCTCTATTCGCAATACTTTGTAGAAATTTGCCTTTTTTTACGCTATCGTATAAAAAACTTTTGCTTTTTTGTTATTTTTTGGAAAAAAAAATCGTTTTTTTCTCCCATCTTTTGCTGAAAGTGGCGATTTCTTATACGAGCAAGATGAAATTTGTTTTTTCTTTCGCGACTATTTCTCGAAATTCGCGATGTTTTTTTAGTTCTGACTTTTCAGACTAGACCATTTTTTTTTTAATTTTCGGAGCTGAATGTCTAATAATTTTTTTAAAAAGCTAGGCGTCAAATTTGACGACCAAGAATAATTTTCTAGTCGTCAAATTCAATTTTATAGTTGCATTTGACGACTAACGACTGCTAATTTCTAACACTGTATGTATATGTATATGCATATAAATATAGCTATATATCTATATATATATATGATATGTATACATACACATCATATATATATATATATATATGTATATGAGATAATTTTTTAAGGATGTCTAAATTTAATTTTACTTTTTTTGCAAAATTATTGAAAAACAAAAAATAAACATATTTAATATTTTTTTTATTACTAATGGACCCTACAAATGGTATCTTAATGCACAATAAAATTATTTACGTTTTCATTTTTGTACATTTCGTCCATTTTTGCTGCATTTCATTTTTAGGTGCGTTCGTAATTATGTAAATACGTTGCACCTATAGTTGTCGTTCAGCCCGTCCGTCTGTTTGTCCGCATTTAACAACGCAAAAACTACCAAACCGAACCCTTTGAAATTTACAATATATAATTATTACATAATTTTGTCGAGTCATTTCAAATTTTATGAAATTCGGATGAATAGATCAATTACAGGGACAATCAAATGTATTCCGTTACATTACGGTCAATGGGGAAATTTTTTTCAAATGCATTTTAATCGTTTGAAATTTAAAATATATAATTATTACATAACTTTGTCGTTTCATTTGAAATTTTATGAAAATCAGATGCATAGATCAATTACAGGGACCAGTGGAGCCAACTTATATGGTTCCATGGGGCGCGAGCCCACCCAATAATTTGATATCTCTGTCCAATGATTATTAATTGAGCCCACCCAATATGTAATACGAAACGGATGGAAATAGAAACCAAAAACGGAGGCACTACGTTGTGTGGCGGGCTCCATGGCCGAGTGGTCAAGATACCAAACCGCTAATCGCCTGCGAGCGCAGATTGTGGGTTCGGATCCCTCTAGCGTCATGAACTAATGAAAACATCTTTTAAATTACATTTTTTCTGTTTATTTGTTCAACTTTTTTTGAGCCCACCCAATATACAGGGTGATTCATAAAAGATGGGCAGAACTTTAAGGGGTTATAGTACACTTAAAGACAAATAATATTAAATAGGAGACTAAGGGTCCCAGACGTATTCCCAAGGAGATAGGGGGCATTAAAGTTTAGGGTCCGAAATTTCAAATGATTATAAAAAATGGAAAAATTGGTCGATTCGTTTGCGGTTTTTGCAAAAAATTTTCTTTATGCCAGTATTTTCTTGAAATAAAACTTTAAAGTTCAATTTCAAAAAATGCCGATAGGGGGCGCTTTAGACTTTGGAGTAACAAACAACTATTTTTTAACGTTATTTTTTGTATTTCTTTAAATGATTTCGAAAGCTTAGACTTAAACTTAAATTTTGATCTAAAAATCTGAGTCCTAACGAGTAGTTAAGTAGCGTAAATTGAAATTTGAAACCCTTCTCCCCCCAAAACAAAAATCAGTTATTCCCGATCTTTGTGTCGTAGATTAGGCTCTAACTACTGCCGCGTTTTGCTAAAATTATTCTTTATGTCAGTATTTTCTTAAAAATAAATTTTAAAGAAAAATTTCAAAAAATTCCGATAGAGGGCGCTTTAGACTTTGGAGTAACGAACAACTATTTTATACCGTTATTTTTTGTGTCTCATTAAATGCTTTCTAAAGCTTAGACTTAAACTTAAATTTTCAGCTCAAAATCTGAATCGCTGAGCGTGGTTCAGTAGCGAGGGGAGGGGGTTCAAATTTCAACTTCTGAACATAGTTCAATTTGCACTACTTAACCATGCCCAACGATTCTGTGCTGTGATACGAGGCAAAAATACAACTTTCGTCAAGGACTGCATAGTCGGAATTCACTCATAAAGGCACTGGCACAGTTGGAAACGTCGCTCATGCAAACGTTAAAGCTCCATTCCTGACGCTAGTCACCGGGTGAAGAAGGAGACAGAAAGTATGCAAATGTCAAATGGGGAAGAAGAAGAACACGTATGCAAAATTTCGACACGATTCAGGCATAAAAACCACTGAACGGTGAGTCAAGTGTAAGTCGCTGTAGTAATGAATCGGAAGATGGTGCCCTTCACGAATAAGGAAAAGGCTGAGATTCATTTAATTTACGGAGCGGCAGATGGAAATGGTGCAGAGGCACAACGAATGTACGGAGAGCGATTTTCCAACAGGCGGTTGCCTAACCGCAAAACTTTCGAGCGCTTGCACAGACAGTTGTGTGAGACGGGATCATTTCTCGCTTCCCGGTCGAATGCAGGTCGTGCAAAAAAGGACGAATCAGTAGTTGTTGCAGAAGCCATTCTGGATGTAGTAGCGGCGCAGCCAAGTACAAGTACACGAACAGTGGCTAGGCAGGTGGATACCTCAGAGTCCATGACTTGGAGGGTACTGAAGGATGAACATTTGCTCCCGTTTCATGTGCAACGAGTCCAGAAACTGTCTCCAGGGGATTATCCAAATCGTATTGAATTCGCCCGCTGGTTTCTGCAGCAGAACGCGCTAAATCCACATTTTGGACGAACTGTGCTTTTCACCGATGAATGTACCTTCACACGTGAAGGAACATTTAACACACACAATGCACATGTATGGGCGGATGTCAATCCACATGCTACGTATCCACATGCTCATCAGAGACGCTTTTCCATCAATGTTTGATCAGGAATCCTCGGAGACCACCTAATCGGACCGTACCTTCTTCCTGAACGCCTCAACGGTAAAACATACCTCACATTTCTGCAACATGTGCTGCCAGACCTGTTAAACGTTGTTCCTCTACGCATCCGGCGGGTCATGTGGTTCCAGCACGATGGAGCGCCAGCCCATTACGTACAAGACGTCCGAAACTATCTGGACATCACATTTCCGAACAGATGGATTGGCCGAGGTGGTCCTGTTGCTTGGCCTGCTCGCTCGCCAGATCTTTCACCCCTCGATTTCTTTTTTTGGGGACAATTGAAGGCTCTTATGTATGAGACACCCATTGAATCCCCCGAGGAACTGGTCGCCAGACTTTCCGCCACTGTAGGGGAAGTGCTCGAAAAGCCTGATGTTTTCGCGAATGTTCGCCGTTCCATTCTTCGCCGTTGTTCTGCGTGCATAACCTCTGGTGGTCACAATTTTGAACATTTATTGTAATTACATGTTAATAAATATGCTTTGGTAACATAATCCTAATTTGTGTCTTTTTACCTCGTATCACAGCACACAATGTGTGGACATGGTAAACTGAACTGTGCTCAGGAGTAGAAATTTCAAACCCCTCTCCCCAGAAACTTAACCACGTCTAACGATCAGATTTTGGGCTGAAAATTTAAGTCTAAGCTTTAGAAAGCATTTAATAAGACACAAAAAATAACAGTATAAAATAGTTGTTCGTTACTCCAAAGTCTAAAGCGCCTTCTATCGGAATTTTTTGAAAATTTTCTTTAAAATTTATTTTCAAGAAAATACTGACATAAAGAATAATTTTAGCAAAACGCGGCAGTAGTTAGAGCCTAATCTACGACACAAAGATCAGGAATAACTGATTTTTGTTCTGGAGGGAGAAGGGTTTCAAATTTCAAATTTCAGTTTACGCTACTTAACTACTCGTTAGGACTCAGATTTTTAGATCAAAATTTAAGTTTAAGTCTAAGCTTTCGAAATCATTTAAAGAAATACAAAAAATAACGTTAAAAAATAGTTGTTTGTTACTCCAAAGTCTAAAGCGCCCCCTATCGGCATTTTTTGAAATTGAACTTTAAAATTTTATTTCAAGAAAATACTGGCATAAAGAAAATTTTTTGCAAAAACCGCAAACGAATCGACCAATTTTTCCATTTTTTATAATCATTTCAAATTTCGGACCCTAAACTTTAATGCCCCCTATCTCCTTGGGAATACGTCTGGGACCCTTAGTCTCCTGTTTAGTATTATTTGTCTTTAAGTGTACTATAACCCCTTAAAGTTCTGCCCATCTTTTATGAATCACCCTGTATATATATTTTTAAATTGGCGCCAATGACAGAGGCAATCAAAAGTATACCGTTACATTACGGTCAATGAAGAAAATTTTTTCAAATGGTGTTACGCTCATTCGAACATTATAAAATTGACATGAACCTATGAAGTATATATATACTAAAATATACATTCTGTACAATCTGTAATTAAAAGAATATTTAGTATTAAAATTACAAGGCCACAAAGAAGTATTCCACTACATAATGGTATACGGGGGAACATTGCTTGGGGCGAGTTTTAATTATATTAAATTATTTCACATTTTATGAATAGGATACACGTTGCTGAGGTGTAATAAAAGTTACTTCCTGTATATTTACAGGAACACAAAAAAGATTTCGATCCCTATACACTGTTGAAAAAGTTCTGAAATTCACAAATATTTTTTTATGAATTTCACAGAAGTCCCTTTTCACAACAAAAGGGCATTTTCCGTTAAAAATCAGAAAATTCCACCATATTTCCTGAAAATAACGAAACGGTTGATTTTGTCGTCCGATTATCTACGCTAATGGGATATAGGACCAGGGGGAGTGCCCTCCGTGGGGGGGTCTTTCTAAGGGAACCTAACCCGTATTTACGCAAGGTTCGAAGAAAACCACGGAAAACTCCGAACGGTTAGGCCGACAGCCGCGATTGGGTTCGAACCCAGCACCTGCCGTCTACCAGTTGAGAGGTCCGAACCTCTCGGCCACTGGTGGGGCAATAACGAAACGTATGGAAATAGAAAGAAAAAACGGAGACACTCCATTGTGTGTGTGTGTGTGGAGGGGGTGGGGGACAATTTCCATTTCTTTACGAGTGAATAAAAATTGAAATAATATTATCATTCTAATTAAACACTATTATTCATGATATTTCTGATACCATATTTAATTATTAAAGATTTTTTTTATTTATATTTGCGAGAGTGAAAGATTGACAAAAGCACTTTATGGGTGAGTATTTTAAAAATTATAATTGCCAGAGATTCCTTCGGAAACTTAAAATTGTTTAGCAGTTTTATTCAGCTAATTTTTTTGAATAAATTTATATGGAAAAACTAATTTTTACATATTTACCTATTTTTTTAATGAGCGTTTCTCAGTAATGAAATTTACCACAGAAAAATTGTTAATTTTATAAGTAATTTGATTCCAATTGTTTTGTAAAACGCGTAAAATAATGTAAAAATATTCAGTATAAATTGAATATAAGAAATATTAATTAATTTTACTCAAATACTTAAAATAGTCTCTCAGCTAATTAGTATAGAACTTTAAAATTGCATTTTAAAAGTATGCCTTAAATACTCACATTTTGGCTTTTAAAATAAAGTACTTAATGCAATGAATATATCTTAACGGTAAATGCATTTTATAAAACACATTTTAATTTAGTCAAAGACATTAGAAACACAGGAGTTTTTTTTTTTTTTTTTTTTTTTTTTTTTTTTTTTTTTTTATCTCGTCGAAAAATTGCTAAAAAATATCACCTAAGAAAATAGTTAAGAAAATAAAATGTTTGGATGTAAATAATTGTAGCACCGAAGTGACTTCTTTTTGAATGTTTTGACACAATTGCTCAAAGTCATCTTGATATAAAGGCCAAGATAGATCAACATCGGCAAAATAGTTAGCGGGAAGCAAGGTTTCTTCAAAACGAGCTCTAAAATGAGTATTCTAAAATTGCTGTAGATATTCTTAATACGAAATTTCTCGAACTTCAACCGGGATGCATTTTCAATGAAAGAATCACGTTTTGAGCACCTTATCGCCAGAACAACGATTAGCGCGGAGATGAAGTCAATGCTACGCACCCCTTCTTGTTTGTGACGTCAAACGCGAATAGCAACCCTTCCTTCTGCAAAGAGATCGCACTTATTGTTCATTTGTTCTTCAGGAAATGTTATCGAGCAAAGACTATAATAGGAAGAAATGTTATTCACCGTTGTTTACGATTAAAACATAGTTTTAAACAAAGAGCTTTTTTAGATTAAAATGCTTTAAATTTTACAGAGCATCTAAATATTCTTTTTTAATTAAAAAATATTATTTCCTTAACTCGCTATGTTCGAAGAAATGGAGAAGTTAATTAAAAACAGTAGTAAAGATTCGCTTGTAATAAATATAATTCTATTAATCATATGTTTTATGACACATTTGAACTTAGTTTATTTTGTGTTTGGCGATGCAGCTAGCTGAACGTTCTCGCTTTCGCCGACTCGCCAAGGCTGGTGCTCAAAACGTGATTCTTTCTGAAAATGCGATTGGGGATTTTGTCCCCAATTTGGGGAATTTTAAACCTCCGGGGGACATTTTTGGGGACAACCAATTCTTGGGGACAAGTTTGGGGACGACGAACATTTTTGGGGAAAAACTTGGGGAATTGTGTTCTCAATTTCAGCTTTTACTTTTGACATTTGCCAATACTGAATCTGTCTCGAATTTGATTTTGATTTGGAAAGCAAAAATAAAATGCAGAAATAATAGATACAAATCATTATTCTCGTGGTCGTGCTCGTCTTACAGATTCATCACGATCTGGAATGGACTATCCTCCTTTTGAATTTTCAGATAAGTAAGTCAGGCAGCTTTTTCTGTCATCACGGACAGATACACAAGTACAGAAATACATTTCATTTAATAATATAAATGTATACAAATTATATATATATATAAATTTTGTTTGTTTGTTTATCAATGATGGTTAGAACTGTGTTTCATGGAATGCCAGTTGAGATATTTGCAATTGCAAAACCTACAAATGCATACTACAATCACATAGCTAACTTTATAATTGACAATCGCTCAATGAATGCATCAGCCCTCCTAATTCTTTTCATAAGAAACTTAAATGAAAACTCTGCAATCTTAAACGACATAGACCTTTACATTACTAAATCTTCAGGGCATGTCCGAAAAGTTCATTTCCTGTATTTTTTAAAGGATTTAATTAAAGATATTAAAAGCAGCTATGTTTGTTTTATTATTGACAAAATCGCAGTGATTGATACAATATAGATGTTTTGCATTAGATAAGTGCTTCAGTTTGGGAGGAGTGACAGAAAATTAAAAATAACGTTTTATAGTTTAAGTCAGATAGAAGCACATAATGCCAACATAATCTCAGATTCATTCAAACTCTAATTTACCAGAGGTTGTCAAGGCCTTGAAGAAGTCATTGGTATAAAAGGTGTAGATGGAGCTAATGAAATGATAGCCCAGCATCAGCAACTGGCGACAACTTAAAAAACAAATGTAAACGAGCTTGTCATTACAAAATTATATCTTTTTTCTTTTTATCGTCGATTAGCTGCCAATATACATGAAAATTTCTGCTAAGTTTAAATGGGGAATTTTTTTTAAAAAGTGCTTGATTTGGGGGAAAAAACGAAGTTTAAATTTGTCAAAAAATTTTTATAACAGAAAATTGAAAATTGAGAATTTGCCTTTTTGAGTAGAAATTGCGTTGGGGACTTTTTTTCTGAAAAAAGCCCTGATTTGGGGAAAATTTCAGAATTTTTGGGGAAATTCGCTTTTGACAATCTGGCAACACTGCCGGGATGTTTAAGATAAAAAGATTCTGTAGCAGCCTTATTTGATATTGTCTGTTATTCAAATATATGGTAATAATTTTTATAATAAATTCGTTTCAAATATCTTTTTTTTACAATAGCCTCAGTAGTAGTACAATTTATTCGTTTAACGCCGACGATTAACCGATTATTTGAAAAAGTTTGTTCTATTTCAAAACATACTTTCCTTCATTTCCTTATTCACTTGAGAATTGTCAGAATGATAGAAAAGTTATCAGAATTAATGTTTGTTGAAGAAATTAAAATAATAACACACTTTTGGAACATAAATGCTTAGTTTATGCATTGAATACTTGGCTAAATCAAAAATGTGTAAAACATTAGAAAGACTGTTTTACTGAAATTAAAAGACTGAAAACCAAGTATGCGAGAAATATTGTTTGAGGAAATTAGATAAAAAGGTCATATTTTTTAGCGTGACATTTCATACCAGTAACGTTTTGTAATTTTATTTTAAAGTAATATGCTCTTCTTTTGAACTCACGGCAGAGTTTGCCGGGTAAAACATCGTTGACGCGTTCGTCTGTAAATTAAATGTAACAAGGCAGCTGCACTGACGAAAATGTAAGTAATAAATAAAGACTTAATATATATCGTATTTGATTAAATAAATTAAATGTATAATGAATACAATTGATAAGAAATTTTGATATATGGCTCACACCCTTAATGTTGGCGCCATATCACGCGCTGGCGCGTGAGCAGCAACGAATGTGTTATGAAAACTGACTATTTAATTCAAAGATTGACTATAAATAATACTAAAGATTATATGATTGACTGCATTTTACAATGAAGTTGCTAACAATAAATACAACAACTCATTATTTAATTATAAATAATTATGTACATTAGTAAGTACATTTACTTACAAAAAAAAAAAAAATAATAATACTATTTCCTCTTTCTTTTACTTGAGGGTCCGTACTTTTCACCTACATCTAGAAAGCAGAAAATAGACGTATGGAATTAGTGGGTGTTTTTATTACTACCAATATTATAAAAGTTTTTTTAATAGTAAATATTTGATACCTTGCAGCATGACTATTTCCCCTTCCATTGGAACCACTGGTTCATTGGCTATTTTGTAATAGCAAATGAACATTTTACAAACAGACATGCTAATTTTTATTTATTTTTTAGTTATGAAGGAGACTAGAACATAAAGTTAGAAGGTAAACTACAGGGCTGAATAAAAGTATTCAATTATGTTTCCATCTATTAGTATAAATTGCTGAAAAAAAAAAAAAAAAAAAAAAAAAAATCAAACAGCTAGGCATTTTTTGCGAAACTAAATTTTCCCATTATATAGTATATTATATAGCAACCAAAAGATCAAATGCAGGGCTGTTCAACAGTGTTGGAATACACATTTGGCTATATACAGTAACCTTATTTCCTTAAATTACGAAGTTTTGTTAAAGACTTCATGAAGTGTTAGAAAGTGCTTCATAATCTATGCTTAACGCATGAATTTTCTTTCTTGTTAATTATAGTTTAGTTATGAGGTGAACAAAAGGCTATATTTATAAAATATAATCAATAATATTATATTTAGTATTATTAAGTGGTCAACATTTGCATAGAATGGTTCTTTTTCATGTTTCATTGACGTACAGTACCTAATTGCAGTTTTTCAGAATTTTTTGCTTTTCACACCCATTTTTGTGGCACCGTCACGGCTAAAACATTGATCGGAGAAAAAAAACTTTAAGTACATAAAATGTAGGAAATTTTTACCTCTTTAATTTATGTATTGAGGACTTTTATGTAAAATGCATAATTTTGAAGTTGTTCAGAAAAAACAAAGATAAGCCACTTTTTTTACACGTTTTTTGCCAAAAAAACGTGTTTCCTGGAATACTTTTTGTTGGATAACACCAGATTTGTGTTCAGTTCAGTGACCCAAAAAACATAAAAGTACCAAATTTCAAAGCTACAGCAAAACTTGCATTTATTTTCGACCAAATGACTGGACTAACAAACTATAACAAAATTAGAGATTAAAAGTAAATAGCAGGCATATCCTTTACAGATTTACTTTTTTCAAAAAAGGTGGTATCCTTTTTATACTCTTGCTCAAGAAACTAGGTAAAAGATCTATTTCTCCTTTTTTCTGAATAAATTCAGCAGTTGGTGCACAGAGAACATAATATTGAGTAAAAAATCTAGGCTAAACGCCTTCTTAATATACTATAAATAATTCTTTCTTCCATCAATAGATAATGCTACAATACTATATAGATATTTGTTTAGTAGTTCAAAAAGATTTTATATTGTTTTCTTTTCCTCTTTCTTTATTAAAATTATAATGACTTCAGTTTAAAATATTTATATGTAAAAAAAAAAAAAAAAAAAAAAAAAAAAAAATCAACATTAATTTTAATTTTGTTTAATAGTATTTCCTTTTTAATAATTCATTTATAAAAATAAACTGAAATGAAAAAAAAAAAAAAACCACTTATCTACTTTCAGTTTCTTTTAAATTCCAATTGTTTAAATTTTCTTTTCTGTCCTCAGAGTTATAAAAGTATGCTAGCTACCAATCAACCAATGTATTTTGATTTTCAGTTTGAATCTGTTCTCAAAATAATAATAATTTATTAATAAAAAATGGACATGTTTAAAAATTATTTCTTAAGTATTTTTTTTACATCCATACTAATATTATAAATGCAAAAGTGTGTGTGAATGTTTGTCTGTCTTTCACGGCAAAACAGAGCGACGAATCGATGTGATTTTTTAAGTGGAGATACTTGAAGGGATGGAGAGTGACATAGGCTAATGTTGCTCTCTTTCTAACCCCCGACTTCCCTAACATGAGGGAAGGGGTGGAAGTTTGTATGGAGTGTTCCGAAAGTTCAAAGTAGAAAGCTAAAGTGTTACTCATGGATTCCGATAGATGGCGCTGATAGGTTTCTGAAACTAGATAACGTTGTGTGTTCTCAGTGTTCTGTACAATAAAAAGGAGAGAGTTGAATAGAATGGGACAGTTGGTTTTTCTCTATGTTTCATTCTAATTTATTCTGTGCTCATTGGATATATATTTTTCTTTATCAAGATCTTAATTCCCCCCCCCCCCACTTACATGATTTCTCAGTATTTTTATGAAGAGTCAAATAATTACTGTTTTATTAGCTAATATAGTTTATTCTACAGTTTATTATATAGCTATCTGTAAATATTGATTAACACAAAACATAATTTCAATTAATAACCGTGATATATAGTGCAATGTATGAAAATTACTGATGTTAAGAGCATTATTACTAGATCAATATCTTAATGCTAATAATGTAGCATTGTACCTTATATAATGTAAATATATCTAATGCATGTCAATGTCAGCGATTTATGATCCAAAGCATAAAAATTTTGGAAGTCAAGAAAAATATTACTTGCATCCAACATTTGATTGTATATTAATTTTTTAATGTTCTCATTTAAGCATTGTATGTAAATTAGTTTCAATATTGTCTTAAATACCTTTCAATGTAAAAATGTTAATTTGGTTGCAAAAAGGCCTTATATATTATTAACTGGAATATATTGTAAATAATAACAATGTATGTTTGATAGTATTGTTAATGCATATCTAAATGGGAATGGGTTTACCAGGTTTCCCCTAAAACTCTAAAGCAAAAGTTGTGCCTTTTAAGGAATAATACAATCACTTTCGTTTTGGATTTCGTTTTGCTTTGTGAATTGGTTTTGTTGTTTTTATTTTAAAGTAAATATACATAAAAATAATAAGTAAAATTTTTTTCCACTTTTCCCGCAATAATTCTATGAGTTTTTGAAAGGTTACATCAGCAAGTTTACAAAAGTTTACATAGTTTGTTGTACTTAAAGCGAGCAAAGTCACGGGCAAAAGCTAGTATTTCATATGTTTATTTATTTTAATATTTAATTTGAGAAAAGGAAACTGAAGTGAAGATAATTCTTTTATCTGTTGCAAGAGAACTGAAGTGAAGATAATTATCTGTTCTCTATTGTATTGTCATTCCATGTGCTTTTAGTTCAGTGCGTAATTAATTAATCTATAGTTTGTTTTTGAAGAAAATTAT
Organism: Maratus speculifer; assembly: GCA_964019185.1. Classification (NCBI taxonomy): domain Eukaryota; kingdom Metazoa; phylum Arthropoda; class Arachnida; order Araneae; family Salticidae; genus Maratus; species Maratus speculifer. The sequence continues at coordinate 3,482,436 of CAXHSM010000011.1, read as the reverse complement.
TAACCGATTTATAGCTGAACTGAAAATTATGACAACAGGGAGGAAAAAATATTCAATTTGGGAATCCTTTGAACAAATAGAAAGTCCTGGTAAAATAGGTTCCAGACCTGAATGTAAAATATGTAAGAAGGAAATGCCAGGGTAAGAATGAAAGCTCACTTTACAGTTGTGTTTTATCAGGTGCTGGTATTTTTGCTCAGGAAGATGATCCGCCTAAACTGGAAAAGATTGAATTTGTTAAAGTGTCAAGAAAGAGACAGGCTACTAATACTGCTCCTTACAAAAATACCTATAAGAGACATGCACCAAATACAAATTTAAGCAATTTTATCGTGAGAACATCTAAATATGATAAAGAATTGTTTGATATTCAAGTTGCCTGGTTTATTTATGCAACAAATATATCATTTTCATGTGTGGATCATCCAGAATTTAAAAAGATGGTGTTGAGTATAAGACCTGGCTACAAACCACCAAATCGTCATGAATGACTCTGTGTTGGAAACCTATAAAATGATTTAAGAGAACAGACTGTTTGTGCTGCTCTTGACAGATGGAGCAACATTCACAATGAACCAATTGTAGGAATCCCAGTATCTTGCATAGGGAAAATTTACTTAGTAGATTCCATTGATACATCTGGTCATCCTCATGAATTTAATTAATTATCTTTGTGAGCTTGCAAGTACTGCCATAAATACAGTAAAGGAACATTATAGTTGTCTTATTGGCAGCTTTTTAACAGACAATGATGCTAATATTACGAAGATGAGAGATGAACTTAAAAAGACTGAGAGGAATAACATGAACATTTTAACTTATGGATGTTCAGCTCATGTCTTAAATCTTCTAGCAAAAGACATTAAAATCTTCAATGTAAAATCCCAATTATTGATATTGTTATATCTTGATAGATATATTAGCTTAACATTTATAGCTATGATAGCTTTATTGATATTGTTAAATATTTTTTAAATAACCATTTTGTCTCAGCATAGCTTCAAAAAAACAGGTGCTAAGAAGCTTGAGTTACCATTAGATATCAGGTGGAATTCCACGTTGGACACAATTGATTCTTATATATAAGCAATTGGCCACAAATTTTGAAAGTTTGTGAAGATACGAGAGAAAATCAATTCTGATATTTCAAAGAAAGTCTTAGATTTTCAGTTAAAAAGAAATGTTGAAGATTATATCCAAAGACTTAAACCTAATACAGTTGCATATGACAAAACTCAGAGAAATAATTGTACTATTAGTGATGTAGTTGAAGTTTGGAAAGATTTTAAAAACGATATGTCAAACATATGTGCTGCTAGTAATCTTACTATGACTACAGAAAAAAAAAAAAAAAAAAAGCTATAGAAGACAGATATAAAATGGCCATGACCCTCACACATTTCTTGGCAAACATTACTGATCCACGCTTTAAAGTTGAGTCACTTACAATTGATAAGACTGAAAAAGGCATGAACTTTGCTGCCAAATTATGCCCTGAACTAATTCCAATAATTATAAACTATAAAGATAAGTCAGCTTCATTCTCCGATTATATATTTGATGCAGTTACCAATCATAAATTTGCCATTGGAGAATCAAATAAAGTGGAAATAACCTTTATCATGGTGGTTAAGCCTTGAAGAATACATTGATAAAAATACCATGAATATCATAAAACAGTTACATACAGCTGTATGTTCTACTGCTGGAGTAGAAAGAGTTTTCTCTATCTTTGGTTTTGTGCAAAGCAAAAACAAAAAATCGTTTGGGTGTTGATAAGGCTGCCAAACTTGTTAACATATTTTAAAAACTTAACAATTAAATGTTTTAGTTTAGAAAAAAAAAAAAAAAAAATTGCTAATCAATGTTTGGTATTATATAATTTATTTCTTCCTTACTGCTGCTTGAAAATATTTTCATTCTTTGTATTTAATAATTTTTGTTCACTTTAATCAAAATTGTACTGTTGAATGAAAAAAATTTTTTTTTATAAGAAAACATGTTTTTTTTCAACCACCCGGTCAGTCAGACAAACAGATGTATGGACCAGATTATGACTATGCTGTTGTATAGTTATATTTTCCTATAAACCATGTAAAAGAATTCTTTTGAGTGTCTTTGTAAATAAGACAAAATTGTTTTTTCGTGCTTGTTTCATGAAATTGATCGGTTTTTTTGTGATATTTTGGCGAAATACCATTTTTTCACAAAATTTGCGTTTTTTTTTTTTTTTTTTTTTTTTTTTTTTTTTTTTTTTAAATTGCAATACATTAAAGAAATTCATGCTTCTTCCATTTTTATTTGACTATGTTTTCCCCTCAATTTTTTTTAAATTTGCAATATTTTTTACTGTCTGAATTTTCTACTAAACCTAACAATATTACAAACCCGGTAGAATCAATCAAAAAACCTGGAAATCTGGGGTACACCCAGAATACAATCACCCCTGAAGACATTTTTTATTTATTGTATCTTATAAAGTTGAAAGTTAAAGTTATATGGTAAAAGAATAATAACAGTTTCTTTTCATTTTTTCCACTTAGAGAAACTTGTCAACCCTGGCCACATCTCAGTTTTTTTTTTTTTTTCTTCCAAGAGGACCTTTTATGAAATTCGCATTTTCTCCCGAGATCTTTTTGGAAAATTTGCATTTTTTTCAAAATCCTTTGATGAAATTAACTCTTTTTTCAAAATCAATTTTGATGAAATTCACATTTTCTTCATGGAATTTGCATTTTAATGAAATTCGCATTTTTTCTGTAATCCTTTGTCAAAATGTTTTTTTTTTTTTTTTTTTTTTTTTTTCCAGATTGTTTGATGAATTTTACATAATTTTTTCATGAAATCTGTGCAATCCTTTAGTGTAATATAAGCTTTTCTTGCTATCATTTGACAAAATTTGTGGTTTTCCAAAATCCATTAATGAAAGTCTCCCCCCCCCCCCCCCAAAATTTGTGATTTTATGGTACCTGTTGAAGAATTTGCCAATTTTTTTGCAATCTTTGGATGAAATTTGTCTTTATTTGCAATCCTTTGACAAAATTAAGAGTGTTTCCACTACATTTTCACAAAATTTGAGGTTTTCTGTTATTGTTTGATGAAATTTTTGTTTCTAGTATGAAATTGGTGATTTTTAATGTGAACATTTTGGTGTCAATTTGTTTTATTTTGCGATATTTTTTCAAGTCTAGATTTTTGAATTGATGACCAATTTTAAAATTAAAAAAAAAAAAAAAAAAAAAAAAAGCCTTAAACTTGTTGAAAATTTGGAATTGAGTCATTCTTGTGATTTAATAATGAATGAATGGTGACAGATTATTGGATGTAGAAATTAAAACAATCTGCTTTATAGCTGAAAAATAAGAAAAAAAAAAAACAGAAAAAAGGCAAGAGGCTTAAAAAATAGGATCTCTGTGAGTTCTGATTGACTGAAAGTAACCACAAAATGAGCCATTAACTGAATTTTCTCTATTATGTGACTAAACTTATAAATAATCTTCTTATACACCAAAATAATAAGAAATTAAAGAATTTAGTCAAAATCTTTAGACTCATTCTTTTGGTAAAATTTGCATAACATCAACAGAGACAACATTTGTTCGTATTATAAAATAAGATGACTCAATTATTTGACACATGAATAAGAAAACTTTGATGAGCACAGTGATGTATTTTTTCAAAATTTTATTTGTTTTGCAGGAGTAATCTACATTATGGATATGATCCTCATCAACTCCTTCAACAATATTAAATTTACATCTATTTTGTTCAAAAAATGGATGCAAATGAATTTTCGTTTTCACAAAGTGTTCACGAATATAGACTTTCTGCAATGACTGGCATGACTGGATGACGGAAGGAATACCAGTACGAGTCGAAAAGTGACAATCAAGGCAGAGTATTTTCAGATGAGGAAACATAGAATTGGTAAATAATAAATAATCACTGGTCACAAATGTGCCACAGAGATACAACTCTTCCAAATTAAGTCCATGATTCGGTAATTGTCGAAATGTTCTGGAATTAATGTATGTATTTCTCAAATTCAACACACGCAATTGAGGCATTTTTGAAAACTGAATTTCATAAGGATATCCAAGGTTACTGTCACTAACATCTAAAATTTCAATTTTAGAAACATCACTAAATTCTTCCCTAGTAGGACAATCAAAAAATTTAGAATGATGGAATATCAAAATCTTTACACTTGATAAAAAATGAGTGCATAAACCTATAACTGAAGGAAGGTTATCTGTTAAATGAACACATTCCAAATTCAACATTTCCAGACGAGGGCATCTTCTTTGCAGCCCTAAACAAAGTTCTTCAAAATTCAGCTGTTCAGTGCAATCACGAATGCTGTAATATAATCTAATACTAGTGACACAAGATGGTAGCTTGTTGACAAAACCCTTGGTCATAGCATTGAGGGATTTGGGACTCCAATGAAATTTCACATCAACATACTTCCAGAGAGATGGGCTCCTTGTCAAGACATTCCATCTGCTGCACACACTGCAACAAGAAAATAAAATGTAATATAAAAACCATGTTTATTACTTAAAAAATAAACTTTTGTACTACATTGTTAAGAGCTTTCCTTAAAGGAAGTAGAACGAATCTATACAAGTAATACACTGAAAAATCCAAATAAGGGACACTTATGAGGCCTCAACTTTTGTCCCTTCAGAGTTTTTTTTTTTTATTATTTTTAATTAATCATTCAGGAGGATATAAAAATAACAAAACATTAAAGGTAAAGTATTAATATACCTGAAATAAAGTACATTAATTAAACACAATAGAAATAGAAATTTAATAAATTAAATTTTTCAATTGATTACTAAGATTAAATGATTTGTAGAATTACTGATTTGTATTTTTTATGCTAACTGTGTGCAGACAAAAAGTATAAGAACATATAAAGGATTTTTACTTGAAGTAATCATTCAAAATTTATTGTTATGTAAATTTCCATTTTTCACTTCAAGGCTTTCAAGTGTTCATTTGCCATACTTATAAACTTTTAATTCATTAACATCAGTATTTACAATATATGTATATACAGGGTGATTCAGCTCGTCGGTGACAAACTTTAAGGATCGATAGAGCACACCTAGACGAACATTTTTGAATAGGGAATGTAGGGTCCCTGACGCGATGGTAAGGCGCTAGGCGCTTTCGAAAATTTGGGTGCCGAAATTCGAAACGTCATAAAAACTAGGGAAATGGTTAGATTTTCTTGCTTGTTGCGTTGAAATGATTCTGTTTGTTTAGACTTTCTTCAGTACCAATTTGATAAGCGTATCTCTTAAAACATGGATAGGGGGCGCTGCAGACTTTGGAGAGCTAGACAACAACTTTAAGCCCGTTATTTTGATAATTTAACACATGCTCGCCAAAGTTTATACTCTAACTTAAAGTTTGAACCCAAAAGTAGAGCCCTGCAAAAAGCGTAAGAGCCGGAATAAAATGTCAAAGTACAGGGTGGTCGAAACTCGAAGGCTCCTAAGAGATAAACAGATTTCTTGACTTATGGCATGCATTTTCATGATTCTGTTTGCTGGGGCTCTCTGAAACTCAGTTGAACGGTACAAAAAGAAACATCGATAGGGGGCGCTTTGGGCAAAAAACATAATTCGTTGACATTTCGGACGCTAACTGGAAACGGGGCGCTACGATCAGTTAGAAACAAAACAAGAGAGTAACTTACTTATCATAAGAAGCTATTAAAACTGCAGTTTGTTTGTTTTTTTTAACAAACATAGCTGGTTTCAATCATGCACAATGCGCGCAATAAAATTTACATAAGGTGCTTTTTGCTGATTTATGCAAAAGATATCGTACCATATCGATATGCAAAAGATACGTAATGCGTAGACGACAACGCGAGATGACGTAGTTGTATGCGCAGACACGTCTTTTGAACGTGTGGTACCTACTTAAGCTTCGGGTTACTTGTCTGCAGATCGGTAGTAGGATGGAACGGTACACAAACTCTGAATTGGCTGACATGCACTTGGCGTATGGCGCTGCTGGTTGTAATGGACGAGCCGCTCAGCGGTTGTACGCCGAGCGTTACCCCAACAGGCAAATCCCCTGCCATGCCTTCTTCGCTCGAGTACACCAGAGGTTGTCCACAACGGGATCTTTCGACGGAGGCAGGCCTGAACGGGAGCGATCAGTGAGCACCCCCGACAATGAAGAGGCGGTGCTTAACCTGGTTGAGGACAACCCAGGTCTTAGCACGAGAGATATCGCCAGACATGTTGGCATTTCGCAAGCAACTGCGTGGCGCATCTTACATTCCCGGAATCTGCACCCCTACCACATCCAGCAGGTGCAGTTGCTCAGAGAGCAGGATTTTGGCCCTCGAGTGGAATTCTCAAGATGGTACTTGGCGATGAGATCCAGGGATCCCCGTTTTGTAAACAGCATTTTGTTTACGGACGAGTCCACCTTCAGCCGGAAGGGAATGTGGAACGCCCACAACAGTCATGTGTGGTGTGATGAAAATCCACATGAAACCAGAAGCCGAGCAGCCCAGGAGCGTTTCTCAGTAAATGTGTGGGCCGGCATTCTGGGGGATTGCCTCATTGGCCCTTATTTGTTACCTGAACGGCTGACAGGTGGAAATTACCTGATTTTCCTGGATCAAGTGCTGCCGCAGCTTCTGGAGGAGGCGCACGTACCCGAAGGTTCGCGTCGCCAGATGTGGTTCCAGCACGATGGAGCTCCGGCCCATTAAACGAACGACGTGCGTCTCCATCTAAACGCAAGGTATGGCCAGCGGTGGATCGGGCGTGGGGGTCCACTTCACTGGCTTGCCCGATCACCAGACCTCACCTGCTTGGATTTCTTCCTTTGGGGTTACCTGAAGGCCGAGGTATACCATACACCTGTCAGCAGTGCTGAAGAACTTGTGGCGCGCATTGTGGCAGCTGCAGGGCAGATCAGAGATACTCCTGGCATTGTTGGAAACACACACTCCTCAATGCGACGGAGGTGCGAAGCCTGATGGAATTCCATCAACAGATGGTTTTCTCATCGCCTCCTATATTCTTTTATTCATAAATTCATTCACTCATAATTTATTTTAACATTCATTTATTTATTATTTCATAATATCTATATCCAATAAATATTAACTTACCTTTCAAATCCTTTCCGGCCGTTATTAACCTCAGAACATCCAATAATCTATTTAACTTCAATAGCCTTTCATAATTTGTTCCACGGACTCCATCTTTAATTCCAACCTACATCGACAATAACTTATCTACGACTAATCATATTTTTCCGTAACGATATTTTCCCCGCCAGATGGCGACTTGGAATATCGTAACAATAATCGAATCTTTCATTCGCTTTACCGAATCGATCTTTCGATTCGTACACATGTCGTCTTCTGATTGGCTCGTTTCGTGGGCGTGCTCGCAAACGACGTTTTCAATCCGGCTTGCTTAGTATAAATACACGATGTGTATTCCTGTTCTTCGCCGCTTTTATCTCCCTACAAATGGGATATCAAGTAACTGTATTAAGGCTGGCCCTTAATCTGGATGTATAATTCAATTATACTTGTTTTATTTAAATTTATTTTTAATTGTTTTAACCTGCACAATGCTGTCAACTATATGTTCAACTGTCAATGTGTTCATCTGTACCAATGTAATGGAGTTCGCCGTGTCAAGCCATCTGTAATGCCGATTCAACTTCTCCAAGTAATGAAATAAATATATTAGTTTTATTTTTGACTTTTTATTTGCTGCTAAAGAGATCGACATCAAATACTGCTCACACTTATTTTAACTTCCACTACAGTGTTAGGTACCAGCAAAAGCTCCATTGTGTTATCTGCTTCTTTAATGATATTTTTCAGCGTATATATAAACCTCCAAAGGTTATATTACGCACATTAAGGGGTTATGGGCGGTAAGCCTAACCCTGGAAGCCATTTTAAGCAGATCGATCTCGGCAGGCAAAAGTAAAGTGTTGTGTTTTGAAATATTCTGGATTACGTTTTATGATTTCTTCCTTATGAAAAACTGAAATTTTTTTTGCCAAACCTTATGATTTAAAGAACTTTTATTGTTTAATTTCAAGAACTTTAATTATATTTTCCCAAGAACTTTGTTTTGATTTCTGCCGGACTTTTGTTTACAGAACTGTTTAGTTATATTTTGAAGAAGTTTTGATTTATCTTTTGCTGAACTTTTATGATTTACAGAATGAATTAATTACGTTTATATTATTTTATGTTTCAATTATGCTTTAACAATAGGCTGTTTCTGATTTTTGTTGAACTTTATGATATTTTTGAAATTTTTTTGAGAAGTTTGACTTGGCTATTAACAGAGAACCGACGAAAAAGTCGGGGAGGGGGGGGGGGGGCGGTAACACTTAAAATTTTTTTTTGCTTGCTTGAAGATTTATCCTGAAATTTTTTTTTAAAAAATGGCCACTAATCCAATTGATAAGTTAAGTACAAGAAATTATGCCACATGGGCGTGTGACATGAAATATTTGTTGATGGAAAAAGGCCTTTGGGATATTATACAGTTAAAGCAAGAAACCCCAGTTTTAAGTGCAAGTGTTACTGCCGATATGGTCAACCAATTTACCTCCCGTGCTAAAAAGCTCTTTCTTTAATCTACTTAAACATAGAGCCTGAATTTAAGAGATTAATAGAAGATTGTCAAGAGCCTGTTGAAGCATGGAGAAGATTGCATAAAAATTTTCACCCTGACTCACGCACCCATCATATGACCTTGTTCAATGAACTTATGGAAGAGAGGATACGGTATGGAGAACCTATCAACTTATTTGCAACTCGTTTGAAGAAAATTTACTCCGAAATAAAGCTCATAGATGAAAATTTCTCAGAATGTTACCTTACCTACCAATTTTTACGATTTCTACCCAGCAGTTTCGACAATCTTGTCCAACAGGTCTTATCCAAACCTGATGCATCCTTTAAGTTTGACTTTGTTGTGGACTCACTGGTAGCTGAAGAAACAAGGCAGAAGTTACGTGATCGAGACAGTGCCAAACAGGTCAGCGTCTCTACTACTGCTAAGGTGAATAGGTCCTTTAAAAGCAAACCTCGCTTCAAGAAGTCTCGACAGAGAAAATGCTGGAGATGTGGGAAGTTGGGACATATCCAGGTCAACTGCTACGCCAAATCACCTGATAGCCAGTATCGTCATCCTTCGCCTTGTTCCAGATCCAGACGTCCCCGTTCTTCCAGTGGATCCAGTTCCCGAGGTCGACACTTTCAACGGTCTCCCGAGAGAAGCCAGACTGACTCATCATGCCCTTCTGACTGTGGTTCCCGAGATTCATCACCTGCTTCCAGACGCTCCAGAGACAGATGCAAGACTGCCAGACGACCCTCTCCTCATTTCTCCAGTTGCAGAGGCGGTGGCTCTCGCACGAAACTGTCAGATAGTTCATGTAAGTCGAATCTTTTTGTTTCACATTCTAGTATCAGTAATGTTGTTAATGATTCGGAATGGATATTCGACAGTGGTGCCAGTCACCACTTCTGTAACAATAGAAAATTGTTTTCTAAATTTGAAGAATTAAATGATGAGATGTCTGTTGCTGTGAAAAATGTTCTGTTTCCCATTAAGGGCAAAGGGGAAGTAAAACTACGTTTTGGTCAAAGAATTTTTACCTTGTGTAATGTAATGTATTCAGACCAATTACGTAGAAATTTGATCTCTGGTCCCCAGTTGGACCTTAATGGTTTAACTTTTAAAGGAAGCAATGGTGAGGTAAAGATCTGTCGGGGGGGCGAGTACTTATTTAGTGCATTTCTAAAAGACCGAATTTACAGGTTATATCCTAAAATTCCAGTTTCTAAGGGTAAATCGGTAAAGTTTGAAACCTCTGCTGTTAAACATGCTGAAAAAATGTTAATGTGGCACAAAAAGTATGGTCATATTAGCCCTTCTTTAATTGCCCATACTAGCCGTAAGCAGGGTGTTCGAGGATTACCTAATTTAAAAGAGACTACTTTGTTTTGTGAGGCCTGTAAATTCGGCAAACTTAAAAATATTTCACATAAACATAATAAAAACATCCGTTCCAATAATCCACTTGAGTTGCTTTACGCCGATTTGTGGGGTCCCTGTCGCATAGAAGGTAGAGGTGGTGAAAGGTACTTTTTATCTATTATCGACGACTTTTCCCGCCGTGTCTCAGTCTACCCCTTAAGGCTTAAATCCGACACCTTTGATGTCGTGAGAAAGCATATTTTAAGGGCTGAAAACTATTTGAATAAAAGAGTTAAAAGTTTTAGGACGGATAATGGCGGGGAATTCGATAGCATTTCTTTTAAAAATTTCTTTGAAGAAAAAGGTATCCACCACGAATTTACCAACGCGTACACCCCACAGCAAAATGGGGTTGCCGAACGTTTTATGGCAACTGCGGCTGATGGAATGAGAACTTTGCTCATCGATAGTAACTTAGACCCCAAATTCTGGCCAGAGGCCTTAAAATATTTTGCCTATTCATGGAACAGAATTTGTCCAAAACTGTTAGGAAAGACTCCATTTGAGCTTTACGGGAATAGAAAGCCGCCCTCTGTTAGGCACTTAAAGCCTTTTGGGACCGAAGCTTACGTTAAATCGCCAAAGCAAAGGACATGGAAACTCGAAGCTCGTGCAAGAAAGGGAATCCTTGTAGGATATGCTTTTCGCACGAGGGGTTACCGAATTTGGATTCCTGAGACAGATGAAATAGTTGAGTCCTCTAATGTTTGTTTTAACGAAAGTTCTGTTGGTCTTAAGCGCAGTGTAGCTGTGCTGGGCACCGATGATTACGCCCTCTTTTCTCCCAAGGTGCCGGTCAATCGAGATGTTGCTGTTGAAGATGAACCTGAGGTCATCCCAGGTCCTTCCAGCAGTTCTCAAGATTACCCGCTTGGGGGGGAGGAGGACATTGATTCGGGGTCCAGTACCAGTAGCCCTCCAACTATTCCCTTACGTGAAGATGTTAGTTGGATACGAAAACCTGTAAAACGTAAGAAGGAGAACAGAACAGACGTTTATTATTACGAACTAGGAAAAACCAATAGGTTACGTTCCCTGAACGAGGTTCGTAAATATTGTCAGGACAACAACATTCTATTTAAACCTGAAATTTTTGATTTTAAAGGATCGAACTCCTACTGTGGCATTATTCCTATTCCCGTGGAGTCTGAAACATCAGAGAGTGAGGACGAAGGTTCAAGTGAGTCAAATTTTTCTCGTATTTCAGCATGACTAGCAGTAAACTCTGATACCCCCCGTACGTTTAAACAAGCGTGCAAGTCTGAACAGAGCTCGATCTGGTGGGAAGCAATGATGCGAGAAATGCAGGTAATGAGAGACCGTGGGGTTTGGCATTTGGCTGAGTTACCAGCACATGTTACGCCAGTAGGTTGCCGGTGGGTTTACACGACAAAACGGGATGAGAATGGACGGATAGCCAGGCACAAGGCGAGGCTTGTTGCCCAAGGGTTCAAACAAATAAAGGGCGAGTCCTATGAAGAGACTTTCAGCCCTGTTGTGAACTTTGGCGTTATCCGATTCTTTTTCTCCCTTCTTGTATCGTGTAGCGGGTGGTCACACACTCAGTGTGACGTGACCTGCGCCTACCTGTATGCACCACTAAGCGAGGATGTGTATATGCAACAACCACCCGGATTCTCTGAACCAGGCAAAGAGCATCTATATTGCAAACTAGATCGTGCTTTGTACGGATTGCACCAGAGTGGTAGAGAATGGTTCACAGAGATACATAAAACATTATTAGACATTGGTTTTAAGAAATTATCATCCTGTAATTGTGTATACATTTTCAATTCTAATATTTTACTTCTTTTATACGTTGATGACATTGTGATCTTCGGGAAAACTAAAAAGCTTATACATAATGTTTTACTTAAACTAAAAGCTAGGTTTGATATAAAAGAACTGGGAATGACAAAAAGACTACTTGGTGTTGAATTCGAGGATACTCCGGAAGGAGTTGTAATCCACCAGAGAAGCTACATCCAAGATGTATGTAATAGGTTTAGTTCTTTTAAAGTTCCAGTTTCTTCATTACCTATAAGTAAAGGAATAATTTTCTCAAGATCCAGTTGTCCCGTATCTGATGCCGAAATAAAGGAAATGTCACATCTGCCCTATCGTAATTTACTGGGTTGCCTTGCCTTTGTGGCTAACCGTACTCGTCCTGACCTCTGCTATGCCGTGAATGTTTTAAGTCAGTTTCAAGCAAACCCTGGTATAGTTCATTGGGATGGGTTGCTACGATTGCTGGGATATTTAAAAGCAACTATGCATTACAAGCTGAAACTCTCGTGCAGATCTAATGATCTCGCAATTTTCACTGATGCTGACTTCGCGGCTAACCGTGATGACCGGACTTCGATCGGCGGTCAAATAGTCATGCTTGACGAAGCTCCTGTCGATTGGCGCACTTTTAAACAAAAGTGCGTTTCTTTATCGACTATGGAGTCTGAATTCGTCGCAATGACTGAGGCCGTCAAGAACCTAGTCTGGTTTGACCGGATACGTCGCGAATGTGTACAGGAAGGGATCATACCTGTACTAGGGAGGACAGCTGTAATGAATGCTGATAATCAAGCCGCAATCGACTTTGTTAAATCCCCAGTGGAAAATTACAAGTCCAAGCATATTGATGTAAAGCTCTTTTTTATAAGAGATCTTTTCAATAGGGGGGAATTTTTACTTAATCACGTGCGTAGCAGGTCAAACTTGGCAGATATTTTTACCAAACCAGTCTAAATATGAAATACTTAACTTTATAAAGATTCTATTTCTAAGTGATGTACAATAGTCTTTTTAATCCATATTATAAATTTTTTTGTCATGTATTTCATATTTAAATTTTTTATATAACGTACCTAATTTAAGCTGGAAATTTTTTATGTAACATGTAAAGCTTTTTGTAACTACACTATACTTTAAATATTGTAAATTAAGTTTAAAAAGATATGTGTAGACATCTGCTATTGTTACTGTTAACTAACCAGCATAATTTTTCAGTATAGATAACCAGCTATCTTGATCATTTTATAAAGTTTTAAATTGTTAAAATTTACTTAAATGTTAAAAATATTTTTAAAGTGATTTCTTTTTAAACCAACAGCTTTTAATTTATAAAGAAATCTTATTTTTAAAGTGTTTGTACCTGTGTTTATACAATTTTTGTTTATATGTATATAATTTATTTTTTGTTTGTTCATTCTAGGCATCTAGGGCCAACAGCCATTTTTTTGTGAGTGAATGCATTCCAGGTACCGGAAGATTGTCAGGAGAATAAATGAGTCCCTAATTCATATAATGAATTTGAATGTTAGAATTTTTGAAAGAGCCGTTGTGTTGTCCCCTAGGACTAGATGCCTGGAGTTCAAGTTCATAATGAAAATTTAAATTTCTTTCTGCATAAATTTTCTTGTTGTTAATTGTAATAAAGATTTGTTTAAATATTGTGATCAAGAAATCAACTAGAGCTGGTTGTAACATTTCCAAATTGGAAATTGTTAATTTTCTAAATGGTACGTCATATTCATTTTTCTTCTTTCATACTTCAAATTTTTGAAAAGTTTCTATTTGCATCTTTTAGAGATTAACTTTCATGCTTGGCTTTTTAGTGATCTCTTATCTAGGATATGCGCGCCTCTGTCACTGGATTGAGATTTTTCATGTGCCAATTAATTTTTGGAAAGTTAATTAATTACGCAAATATTTAAACTTATCTTATATAAATAAAATTTAACTATTCCTTAAGAATTTTATTGTTAACTTGTTCAAATTGTTAAAATTATTCAAATTGTTAAATAATTTAAATTGTTAAAATATTCAAAATTTTTCAAGTTGTTAAATCATTTAACTTGTTAACATATTCAAATTTTTCTTGTTAAAATTGTTAAATTGTTTAAAAATTGTTAAAGTTTTTTTTTCAAGTTCGAAGTGTTTAAGCTTCGTTTAAATTTTTCACGTTCGAAGCACTTTTAAAAGGCTTCGTTTAAATTTTTTTTCTGACTTCAATTGGTGAAGTCGTGTATTTTTCGAATTTTTTTTCAACTATTGCAGTTGTTTCACTTTTTCAGTTCAGAAATGAACTAGATGGAATTTCAATTCCTTAAGTTTTTGGGGTAAATCCTGACTTGCTCTGGTTAATGAGGTACTCCTAGTTGACATGATGTGGAGGTACTACTACTAACAAAACAAAAAATTTTTTTTTCAATTTTGTCTTTTGAATTTGTGAATGTAATTGTGATATCTATGGATTTTTCAATCCTTTGCTCTTTGAGTTCATTTGAAACTCTTTTTACAGAGGCAATGAGAGGGGGGGCATTGATGGAATTCCATCAACAGATGGTTTTCTCATCGCCTCCTATATTCTTTTATTCATAAATTCATTCACTCATAATTTATTTTAACATTCATTTATTTATTATTTCATAATATCTATATCCAATAAATATTAACTTACCTTTCAAATCCTTTCCGGCCGTTATTAACCTCAGAACATCCAATAATCTATTTAACTTCAATAGCCTTTCATAATTTGTTCCACGGACTCCATCTTTAATTCCAACCTACATCGACAATAACTTATCTACGACTAATCATATTTTTCCGTAACGATATTTTCCCCGCCAGATGGCGACTTGGAATATCGTAACAATAATCGAATCTTTCATTCGCTTTACCGAATCGATCTTTCGATTCGTAAACATGTCGTCTTCTGATTGGCTCGTTTCGTGGGCGTGCTCGCAAACGACGTTTTCAATCCGGCTTGCTTAGTATAAATACACGATGTGTATTCCTGTTCTTCGCCGCTTTTATCTCCCTACAAATGGGATATCAAGTAACTGTATTAAGGCTGGCCCTTAATCTGGATGTATAATTCAATTATACTTGTTTTATTTAAATTTATTTTTAATTGTTTTAACCTGCACAATGCTGTCAACTATATGTTCAACTGTCAATGTGTTCATCTGTACCAATGTAATGGAGTTCGCCGTGTCAAGCCATCTGTAATGCCGATTCAACTTCTCCAAGTAATGAAATAAATATATTAGTTTTATTTTTGACTTTTTATTTGCTGCTAAAGAGATCGACATCAAATACTGCTCACACTTATTTTAACTTCCACTACAGTGTTAGGTACCAGCAAAAGCTCTATTGTGTTATCTGCTTCTTTAATGATATTTTTCAGCGTATATATAAACCTCCAAAGGTTATATTACGCACATTAAAGCCTGCATCATGGCCCAAGGTCGAAATTTCGAGCATCTTCTGTAGTGTTATTTTTTGTAAATAAATTTCCAGTATCATTGATGTTTTTGGTCTAAATTTATTCAGAAGTGTTGAGCAGAGGTAGAAAATGTGTTTTCATTATTACTAACTGATCGTAGCGCCCCGTTTCCAGTTAGCGTCCGAAATGTCAACGAATTATGTTTTTTGCCCAAAGCGCCCCCTATCGATGTTTCTTTTTGTACCGTTCAACTGAGTTTCAGAGAGCCCCAGCAAACAGAATCATGAAAATGCATGCCATAAGTCAAGAAATCTGTTTGTTTATCTCTTAGGAGCCTTCGAGTTTCGACCACCCTGTACTTTGACATTTTATTCCGGCTCTTACGCTTTTTGCAGGGCTCTACTTTTGGGTTCAAACTTTAAGTTAGAGTATAAACTTTGGCGAGCATGTGTTAAATTATCAAAATAACGGGCTTAAAGTTGTTGTCTAGCTCTCCAAAGTCTGCAGCGCCCCCTATCCATGTTTTAAGAGATACGCTTATCAAATTGGTACTGAAGAAAGTCTAAACAAACAGAATCATTTCGACGCAACAAGCAAGAAAATCTAACCATTTCCCTAGTTTTTATGACGTTTCGAATTTCGGCACCCAAATTTTCGAAAGCGCCTAGCGCCTTACCATCGCGTCAGGGACCCTACATTCCCTATTCAAAAATGTTCGTCTAGGTGTGCTCTATCGATCCTTAAAGTTTGTCACCGACGAGCTGAATCACCCTGTATATATATATTAGGCCAGGGCTTTAAATCGATTTATCTCTTAAATCAATTTAAAGCTTACATCGGAAATCATGATTTAATCAGTTTTGTTAGGAATATGAACTCCCATATACTTGCCACTGTACACATACTTACCATACCTACCTTATAGATTAATATTTAAACTCACCTTTATTGTAGATATTTATTCCTCCTTTTATTCTAAAATAATAGATATTAATTTCTTTAATCATCCCTTAAAACATCTTTTTTCCAACCAGCAATACTTTTCTTTCATTCACGTTAAACATCATCCTTGTTTATATCATTCACGATCTTTCCGGTTCAGTTTCTATGTAGTTTCTTTTTACGCTACGAAATGGCGGTAGCTGTGCATAGGTAACATTTGCACATGCAACTCAGCTCTACTGTTTTGGCACCTTCTAGAAGCAAACTGAAGTGACCAGTAGAGGGCGTATTGTTAAGATGCTTGGAAGACCGTTTCTAGTCCGGCCATGACCTATATATGATACGAGGATGTTGATGTTCAGCGTCCTTTCACCTCTTTTCCTCAGATAGCCATGTTTGTGTCAAGTAGTGTTTCCCTAGAGGTTTTATTTTCGTTGTGCCGTTTACATAATGTTGTCCTGTTTCATCTGTGTTAGACTGTCAACAGTTAGATATTGAAATATAATGGAGCAGCTCTTTAAGATGATGTAGTAAAGTTATACTCGGGAAAGTAAGGAAGCTATATGATGGAACGAATAGCAGTTCGTGTTTTGAAGCTTTAGCAGTTGTTTCCCTAAGGAGGTTTACTTTTTCATCGGACGTCGGCTGTTCTTCTGTGTTGATTAGTTGACATCAAGGGGACGTACGTGGATGGCCATTTTTGATAAAGGAATGATTTGGTTCTGATTGATGTTTCACAGTTTGTTGATTCCTGGACATTATCCTGAGACTGTATTGCCTTTGATTTGGTTCATTTAAGCTGTATCTGATTAGCATGAATCTTTAGAACCTTGCACCGAGGACAGTAGGAGTTTAGATCAAATTGAACTAGAGTAACATCCCCAGTAATTGGCAAGCACCAATGATTGGCACATCCTAAAAACATGTCCTAAAATAAGATTTATAACCAGTCTTTTAAAAATGTAAGACCATATATCAGTTATATATTCATTTACTTTAAAGATTATAACTTTGATTTATGCTACTAGATGACAATAATACCTAGGAAAAAAAACAATTATGGTTTGCTCAAATTAGCCATTTTTGTTGCAAATGCTTCTTTTCTGGCTTAAGAAAGACATGCTTATCAATTCATTATTATCTGATTTTAATATATTTTATATTTTAATCAACAACAGTTTTGTTTAGATGAAAAGGGTTACTTTGATTGTAGAAAAGTATTTTTGACACAAATATTTGGATTTCTGAATTAATGGTAGATGCCAATTAATGGTGCTTCGATTTTGCTAGTTCCAAGTAATTGGCACCTATTCCAATTACTAGGAAATCGCAAGATTTGAGATTAATTCATTTATTTTGGCAGTACTTTTAAAGTTTTAGACTAAATTTATTTATCAGTTGTTTTATTTGAAAAAATCAAATATCATCTGTAATTGGAATCCTTTAAAGATTTGTATGTCAATCACTGGGGACATCATGACAATTACTGGGTATTAATATAAAAATATTGTATTGTTTTAAAATGTTCACATTTCAGACTAATATGCTGATTTCTTTCTCTCAAAAACCTGAAATATGGCATCTTCATCTACAGTAAATTCATTTAAAGCGATTAAACCCAATGCAAAATACAAAGTTTTTTTTTTTATATAAACATGTGCCAATTACTGGATCATAAAGTGTCATACATTGGTGCTCTAGATGCCAATTACTGGTGATTACAGCTACTTTTTATAAATGTATTTTTTAAAAAATACTTTTATGAAAATTTTTGCTTTTAGTGGGCAAAATAGATGCACAGATATGCATTCTTTGATTTAAAAATATTTGCAAGTAAATATTTTATTTCTTGATGATGAAAATTGAAGTAAGTTTAAAGAAAAATTCTTAATGTGCCAATTACTGGGGATGTTACCCAATATTTTTCCTTTGGACAATCAGCTATGGATATTTATGTATTGAAATATTGATTTTTGACTTTAAGCTATTTATATTTTTGGTAATAGTAAAATAGTAATATATTGATAAACGTCATGCAAGTTATAAGGTATGGGCTCTTGTTATTGTTATGTTGTTTTAAATATGAATGAAGATAATCTGTGATTAATTTGCTTTTATTTGTTTCTAATGTTTTTAAATAAAATGTGTTTGTTTTAAATAGTTGTTATCATTTAATTTGACTTGGTTATTTCAGATTTTATTTTTAAGTGGGATTTAAACCAGAAAACGCTTTGTTACTGCTTTGAGCAACTCCTCTATTTTTACTTAACACCTGGGAGATACATTTGTATTTCCCAACAAGTTTCTTAAATTGCTACATCGGAAATCACGATTTAGCCATTGCCTTACATCGCGATTTAGCCATCGCCTTACATCGCGATTTAGCCATCACCTTACATCGCAATTTAGTCAGTCTTAAATCGTGATTTAGCCATTGATCTTAAATCGTTATTTAGCCATTGATATTAAATCGATTTAAAATAATGATTCAGAGCTAACATCAGAAAATTGAGTTATCTACTTTGGTATATGTACTGTTTGCATGTTCAACTAGTGTTAAATCGATTTAGTGATTTAAGCAAACTTTGCATGCCTCAATGCTTTCTGATTTAGGAAAAAGGCGATGTAAGAAAAAGATGATATAGAGCACGGGCACGGTTGCAAGGAAACTGTCATTTTCACTGTTTGGGTGGCAGAAACATCGCCGTTCCTCGTCCCGATATAATGCCTTTTTTGTCCAATCACGATCATTTTTGGAAAAATATAGTCCTTTTTGGCTATGCTTAATCTTTTTCTAATGTTTCATTCCTCCCTCTGCCCCCTCCCCGATATATAAAAAAATTAAACATTTATTGTTGATCTCTAAAGTTTAAAAATTCTGTTCCGTTTACGGTTTTCTACTTATAATAAATCAATAATGAATAAAGAAAATTAGGTTCCATCCGTTAAAAATTACACTTTCCGTCCTTTGCCCCGACCCCCTTTCATCGTATACAATTTCATATTTTTAAATCTCTTTATTTTATTTAAATAAAATTTGCCGCATTTATTTCTGACTTATCACAATAAATAAATAATAATCTAGATTATCTCGAGCTTATCCCAAATATGTGCGCTTCCATCCTTAGCTCCCCCCCCCCTTCCAATCATGCAAATAAGCTCAAAATATTTATAAAAAAAAATTTACGAAAGAAATCTTTTTTACTATTTTTTTTCTCTCTCCAGTGACAAAAAATAATTGAAAATATCAATACAAATATATAATTTTTTTTTATTATCCCCTTTATACCGAAAAATTTTCTTCCCTCTTGCCCCCCCCCCACCCCCACCCCCTGTAGCAGAATGAGTTTTAAAACTTTAAAATTCTTTATTTAAAAGAAAACTGGAATATTTGTTGCTCACTAATAAGAATAAATAAATAATTAAAATCACTTCCTAACATTTCAAAGTTACACTTCCCCCTGTAGCCCCCCTCCCCTTCCGAAATACAAAGGAGCTTTTAAATCTTTATTTTACACAAAAAATCTTTTCAATTTATTGTTTCGTAGTCGCAAAAATAATTAATCATTTAACTTATACCCTGTTCCTGCTCATCCCGTCATCTCTTTGCACCCCCCCCCCCCAGTTTGCTGATTGTCAAATATTTAAAAATAGTCATTTAAAAAATATTTATTTAAAAAAATAATTATTTTTAAAAATATTTATTTAAAAAAATGCCAGGCCTGTGTGTCATTAATACATAAAAAATAATCTTAATTATCCTTAACGTACAATCATTCACGCTCCTCCCCCCCCCCCACCCCTTTGATACAAATATAGTTGTATGCGAGTAGGAAAGAGTGAGAAGCATAAATTGTGAATTAAACTTTATGATTTAAATTGTGTTTTAAAGTTAAAATCTTTAAGTTATTTTTCTTTCTATGTAAAAAAAAAAAAAAAAAAAAAAAAAAAAAAAAAAAAAAATCAATTTTTTTGTTTGTTGTTTTGTAGCGACAATAAAGAAATAATTAGTAATATAAATAATCCCCATTACTGAAATTTCTGTTTGCCTTTCTTCTCAAATACCCCGTATAAAATTCAAAATTTCAATGAAAAGCGTATTCGTTAATATTTAATAACAATAAATATCTCCTTTCTCCCCCTCACCCCCCCCCCAAAAAAAAATTCTGCCCCCCCTGTGTGTTTTGCCACAGCATACTACAAAAAAAGTGCACTAATAACTCTAATAAAGTTTGTAAATATCTCAAAGTAAGGATATTTGTACGAGAAGTCTCTGTTAATTACGTGGAAAAGGAATCGTTTTTGCCACCCAAACAAGCGAGCAGCGGAAACGTGACGTCTTATGCGCGCGCTCTATAGGGAAAACAGAGCAAGTTGGTGTTAAATCGATTTAGCAGGATCCGATTTAAACACAATCACAAACCTTAATGTTTTTGATTTAAGAAAAAACGATTTAAAAAAAAAAAGATTATTTAAGAAAAACATTGCAAGCAGTTCTTAAATTGATTTAGTAGGATTTGATTTAAAATTAGCAGTGGTCACTTGCCATGTGGTTATTGAAGATGGAAAAGTGGCAATTAAAAAATTTTCTTTGATTGCCAGCCTTGTCGTCATTCACCAAGTGGCAATTAAAAAATCTATTTTCGGCCTCCAAGTGAAATGTTGTTTTTTTCATGGAAATAAGCATCACTACATTGATTACACCTGATTAAAAAAGTGATTATTTTTTCCCCTACAGGATGCAAACAGATTTCAAGGACTTAGCTATATTTTCAATATTTCAGTTCTTTCTCATGTTCCTTTAGTGTATTCCCGTCAAATTATTTTTTTTGAAAAGTACAGTTTTATTTTCCAAAGTATATTTATTCATCAGCTTTGATTTCACATGCATTTCAAGCAATTTATTGCCACCCAAGTTGTCACTCCCCAAGTGGCAATTAAAAAAATCTGTTTTCAGTCACCAAGTAAAATTCAGTTTTTTTCATGGAAATATACACCTCTACATTGACTACATTTAACTAGAAAAGTGTTTTCTTCTTTTTTCCTACTGGATGCAAACAGATTTCAATGACATAGCTGTATTTTCAATATTTCGGTTTTTTTGCAGAGTTCTTTTACTGTGTTCAGTTGGATTATTTTTTCAAGAAATGCAGTTTCATCTTGCAAAAATATATTCATTGCTTTGATTCCACATACATTTCAAGTAATTTGTTGGCTATCGATCGCCACCCTAATAACTCGCCAAGTGGCGATTTAAAAAATCTAGTTTCAATTGAAAAGTGAAATGCAATATATTTCATGGAAATATGCATCTCTACATTAATTACATCTAATTAGAAAAGTGGTTATTTCTTTTTCCTATTGGATACAAACTTTCAATGACATGGCTGTATTTTCAATATTTCATTTTATGTTCTTTTATCTATTTCAATTGGATAGTTTTTCAAGAAATAAGTTTTATTTTGCAACCATATTCATCAGTTTTCATTCCATATGCATTTCAAGTAATTTATAGGTCATCCATCGCCACTCTTATCACTCGCCAAGTGACGATTTAAAAAAATCTATTATTGATCGCCAAGTGAAATTCCATTTTTTTCATCGATACATGCACCTCTACATTGATTACGGCTAATTAGGTAGCTGGTTAATTGTTTTTCCTATTGGATGCAAATAGATTTCAAGGACTTATTTGTATCTTCAATATTTCGCTTTTTGCCATGTGCTTTTAGTGTATTCAGTTTGATTATTTTTTTCAAGAAATATAGCTGTACTTTGCAAAATACATTCATCAGCTTTGATTCCACATGCATTTCAAATAATTTATTCCCTTTTTCACACTGGATGCAAATGGATTTAAAGGGAATTTCAGTATCTCCAATTTTCGACTTCTGTTGCATTGCTCAACAGTTGAATTATTACTCCCCCCGAACTTTTTCTTCTGACAGGCCAAAAATGACGTTTGTAGTATAGAATTTGGCGTCCCCTAAGTTCCTGCGACCGCTCCCTTCGCCCCCTACCCTTTCAGAAATTTATGCTGCATCTCAGCCCCCTCTGAAATGTATGCTAGCGCTAGCATAGGTGTCAACTGCATGTGATCTGTGTAGTGTATTAATAACACATTTATTCAGGAGGTCCCTCTCCCAGAAATTGTGTTTTTAATAGCCAAAAAGTGCGATTTCTCTCCCCCCCCCCCTCGGAGCCACAGAAATCCCTCCCGCAGAAAAATGTCTGAATTCAACACTGCATTTATTTATTTATTAAAATCCCAAAAAAAATATTGTATTATGTTTTATTTATTAATAATTCACTGTTTATGCCTGAGGCGGAGAGAGAATTAGTCTTAAAGTTAAAATTCAAATTTGCAGGTCTGAGTCTTAAATTGACTTTATGCTTACATCGGAAATCCGATTTAACTATTGGTCTTGAATAGATACATCGGACGAGATGTAGCGAAACGATGTAGCCAATGTAAGAAAAAGACGATTTAGGGAAAACAGAAGTCTAGATACGCTACTGCTAGCAATAATGTCAACTGCATGTGTAGTATATTAATAACACATTTATTCAGGGATTTCCCCCTCCCTCCAGAAATTTTGTGTTTTTAATGGTCAAAAAGTGTAATTTCTCTTCTCCCCTCCCTTCCCAAGCAACGGAAATCCCTCCCGGAGTTAAAATTCAAACTTGCAGGTCTGAGCCTTAAATCAATTTAATGCTTACATCGGAAATCCAATTTAGCTATTGGCATCAGGGTTGGGTTTTTGACCCTTTTTTTTTTTTTAATCAATCATTAGTGATATTTTATATTAAATAAAGATAAAAACTAGTTAAATAATAATTTATATATTATGTAAATAATTTTTATTTAGTTATAATATGAGTTGTAATAAAATTATGCATCACAATTTAAATTATATGTCAATTGTCAAGTATAGGAAAATAACTAAAAACATTGAAGCTACTGTACATTTTTCAAAGTACTATTTATGTTTGTATCTTTATTACTATTAAGTGTTCAGTTTGATATACAGTAGACTCCCTCAAATCCGCAAACCAGAAATCCGCAACTCTCTAAAATCCGCACATATTTTATGGATGTAAACAATGAAACTTTCAGTTCGGATATTGGGACAAAGTTTGATTCTTTTAGTTTTGTATCAATTCCATATATTTTTTTATTTGTAATTTGTTAATAATACTCTATTCATGTTTTTTCATGAAGGAAGAATAATTTTTTTTGGAAAAAATTCAAGATATTGCTGATATCACTGGTAATCACAATCTTCTTACCAAATATACTTATGCATTAATCAAGATTTTTTGGTTATTAAGCCTGGCTAAACTTGAAAAAAATTAGCCTTATTTTATGATTTTGATGTGAATTAGTAAAGTACTTACATAATGCAAGTTTTGTTGAATAATTTTGGAAAAATATATTTAATCTTTATAATGAATATTTAATCATACACTATTGATTATTAACTTGACCTTTGCTATTAGTACTTTAATCATTTTAAAAATTATCTAAATTTTTATTATTTTAGTTTATTACTTATTTTAATATTTTATTATAGTGTAAGCATTCAATATAGTTCTAATTGCACTATTAAGTGCACTCAAATTACTGTTTAAAAAATGTAAACAAAGCAATGACCAGAAATCCGCAAAATTCTAAAATCCACACAACCTCTGGTCCCAAGCTGTGCGGATTTGAGGGAGTCTACTGTAAAACATTTTAAATCTAATTTATGCTTTAAAAAAAAAAAGCTTGCCTAAATCTAAAGTGATCGCTATTCAATGACCTAACATGCTACAGGCTCAGCAAGAAACAAGCTGAACTTTCACAGCTCCACGCACTTCTGATGAAATTTGTATTTTCTGGCAGTGTTTTGACGAAATATGAGTTTTTTTTCTATTTTTTAATGATATTAGCATATTTTCTCGATCATTCTCGACAAATCGAGAAATTTGTCGATCATGCAAAGAAAAATCGCGAATTTCGTCGATCCAATTCGTAAGAATTGTGAATTTTGTCAATTAATCGTGGAAAAATCAGGAATTTCGTCGATCTGGTACGGAAAAGTCGCAAATTTCGTCGATTAGCTTTGTAAAAATCGCAAATTTCCTCGATCAGCTTTGAAAAATACAGCAGGTGCAGGTGCAAATAAAAAATATAGATTCAGGAAGGAAAAATACGATCGGGTTCAGGAAAATCGCGAATTTCGTCAATCAGACTCGGAAAAATGTGAATTTTATTGATTATGAGAGTAAAAATCGCGAATATCGTAAAAATTCGCAGATTCGTAAAAATTTCGAATTTTGTTAATTGGGAACGGAAAGAACCTGAGAAAAATCGCGAATTCCGTCGACAAAGCACGTGAAAATTGCAAATTTTGTCGATCAAGCGTGGAAAACTGCAAATTTCGACGATCATGCGAAGGGAAATCGCGAATTTTGCCGTTCATGCCAGGAAAAATCGGGAATTTTGCCATTTATGCCAGGAAAAATCGCGAATTTTGCCGTTCATGCCAAGAAAAATCGTGAATTTCGTCAATCATTTTGTAAAAATCACAAATTTCGTCGATAAGGTGCTGAAAAATCGCGAATTCAGTTGATCGGCCTCGTAAAAATTGCAAATTCTGTCGATCAAGCGCGGAAAAATCGTAAATTCTGTTGATCAAATACAGAAGAATTGCAAATTTCGTCTATCAAGCGCAGAAAAATCACAAATTTCGTCGACCATGTGAAGAAAAATTACGAATTTCGTCATAAGGTGCGGGAAATCGCGAATTTCGTCAGTCAGACGCAAAAATGTGAATTTTATTGATTAGGCGAGTAAAAATCGCAATTTTGTCGATCAGCTTTGTAAAAACCGCGAATATCGTCGATCGGATTCGAAAAAAAATTCGAAATTTGTTGGTTGGGAGCGAAAAGATCCTGAAATTTTCCAAGCAGGCTCGGAAAAATCGCGAATTCCAACGATAAAGCACGGGAAAATTGCAAATTTCATCGATGAAGCGCGGAAAAATCGCAAATTTCGACAATCAGCACGGAAAAATTCCGAATTTCGACGATCATGTGAAGGGAAATCGCGAATTTTGTCGATCATTTGAAGAAAAATCTCGAATTTTGTCGATCAGTTTTGTAAAATTTGCGAATTTCGCAGATAAGGTGCTAAAAAAATCACAAATTTCGTCGATCGGCTTCGTAAAAATCGGAATTTTTTAATCAGGCGCGAAAAAAATCGCAAATTTCGTCCATCGACTTCGTAAAAATCGTGAATTCCTTTCATCATTTGCGGAAAAATCGCAAATTCTGCCTATCAAGTGCAGAAAAATCGCAAATTTTTCGATCAAGCGCGGAAAAATCGCGAATTTTGTCAATCATGCGAAGAAAAATTGTGGATTTCGTCGATCATGCGAAGGAAAATGTCGAATTTTGTCTTAAAGTGGTAAGAAGTCTAAAGTTGCATTAAAATGTTCAAATTGCATCAGCTTCCAGGACTATGACAGTTCATTCAGCTCGTTTTCCAGCCCGGCACATCACGTGTTCACCAAAATCCCCTCAAAGAACTGCCCTTGTGGCAGACCCTGCTTTGGGACCAAAGTTGGCTCCTATGATTTCACATATTGACAAATAATTTTATGAAGGGTTCTGTTTGAGGTTAAAGAATTTTGTGAAGGGTCCTAGTTTAAGATAAATTATTTTATGAAGGGTCCTTTAACCCTTTCACCATCCAAGGGTTTTCCTGTATTTTTATAAGAATGCTTATAAATTGCAAGATATTTATATTAATTAATCACAGTTTGATGCTATAATATCTTTAATATCACTTCTTTCTATGTATCATTCAAAATATCATTCCGTCTAAAATATTTTTGTCAGCAGCCATTTAAACATGATTTCTAGAAATGGAAAAAGCCAGACAAGATGGTTAAAGGGTTAAAGCACCTAAAATTTTCCTAAACATATCCCTGACTTAAGATTAAAAAAAATTAGGTATGTAATTTTTTATTTTGTTCTTAAATTCCTAAGCAAGACTGAATCCCACCTATTTTTTAAAGATTTTTTTAAGATATTTAATACTAATTAATTAGCAAATTAAATTAAAATATTAAATAGTACACTGTTAAATTTAATTGTTTATACCATTACTATCCTTATTAGCATGCAGATTTTATTATACATTAAAGTCAAATAGGTTTTTCCATTTTTGCCGGTTTTTCCCATTTTTCCCCTGGTTTTTTCCAGTTTTTGCCACAGTCCTGGCAAAAATACCTTTTTGGTAGGGAATTTTTTTTTTCCAGAACACTCACGAATGAATTCTTCTAAGGAAACAAATTAGTAGAGAAGACAGTGCATTAAAGCAATTTTGGAGCAGTAAAATCCAATTATAGAGCAGCAAAATCCATTTTTGTAGTAGCAAGAATATGAATTTGCAGCAGTAAATTTTGATTTTTTTTTAAATTCTTTCGACAAAATCCAATTTTTCTTTCTTTCTTTCTTTTTTTTTTTTTTTTTTTTTTTTTTAAATCTTCTGACAATAGATGCATTTTTGCAGTCTTTTGACCATGTTTTGTTCATATTTTTCACAATACTAGCTTGCATTTGACAAAATTGATGCAAGTTTTCTTCAATCTTTTGATCCGAATTGTTTATTACTTCCAAAACTTTGTTCCTTACTCATCAATATCAAAATAACACCAGATATGAACAGCTACAGTTACAACATGGTGAACAGCTAATGCAAAGGTTGCCTTCAATCTGGGCATCATTTTGACCCCAAATAGCATTAAAATAAATTGACTAAAATTAGTTATTCCAATTTAATGGAATAACTAATTTAAAAAAAAAAAAAAATAAAAAATCTCTCTCTTCTTTTTATGCCTTAATAAAATTTTTAGTTTCAGAAAGAATGAACCTAAATTTTTTAAACATTTTGCAAATGTTTATGTGATCTTTAGAACTTTAATCATAACAAACGTGGTAGCGTTTGGTATAATATGTTTAAGAAATAGAAAATGCGAATGTCTTTTTGAAATTTCTGCAGAACCAGTTGACGTATGACAGACCACTGTGGCGAAAGTGTTTTTCTTTGGAGTTACTTTGCGGTGGACCTTTTTGTAGGGTGCTGTCACTTTTGAATAACTTACTATATTTTAATAAAAAATGATCACACAGCTTAATTTATTATTATTACAACGTGCTGAAAATTTGAACGAAATCGGTAAATTATCAGAAAAGATATTGATTTTTTCTTAATAATAAGAAAGAAAACATGTGTTGCTTATTGTTTCTTTCTGTTTTCTTTTTCGTTTGTTTGCAGCTCATTAATTTCTTTTCCCACACTCAAACATCACTGTTTTGATGACACATTCACGGGGTCCTTTTTAAATATAAAAATAATAGAATTTAAATAATTTTTCACTTTTTTCTTTATTGGAAAATTTTTTAAACTTTCTTTGAACATTTTCTTTCCCAAACGTTTACGGAATATGCCTTAAAGTGTATCAATAAATATGTGTTATCGGTTGTCATAAGAACGGAAATTTCAAAATCTAGCACTTGGGTTTGGATAAATAATAAAGATTTAAAAATATCCAAGTCATCATAAGAATGAGAACTGGAAAATCTTGCACTAACAGATGATCGAAAATATCGGATGGAAAGTACTGTAGTTTTTGCAACTGAACTAAAATGTACCAGCAAAAGAGACATTTCAATTGTGAAATTCAGAAAAACTGGCTTTCCAATACTTGGTTTCTACAATGGAGTGCAAGCATCTATTGTCCCTTCCTACTGACTCCAATCACCATATTTCTTGGAAAAGGATCACTCATGATGTATTGCATTTGTTGTTTTACAATGGGTGACATTGCGAACAGGGGGAAAAAAAGTGTGACTTAAAAAAAAAAAAAAAAAAAAAAAAAAAAAAAAAAAAAAAAAAAAAAAAACCACTGAATATTTTGCTCAAAATTTTCGTAAATGCCACTCTGGTGTAAATGCCGCATACATAAAAAATTTAACTTTTAAACTCGTAAACGCTGTGGCGTTTATTCCCTAAATTACGGTACCTAAAATATTTTTGCAATGAAATGAAATTCATATAATTGAGAAATCTTTCTGTGTTGCTAATGAATTAATTATGATTTATTTTAAATGAAAAAAAAAAAATGGATTAAAGGCACAGAGAGCTAACTTGGGCTACATGTACAATAAATTAATAATTAGGGATAACTTAATAAATATGGATAGTTAATAAATAATTATGCATTTTTAATAAATGAATAAACTAGTAATTATGTATAATTATGTATGTATTAATTAACCCTTTCACTGTCCAAGGGTTTTCATGTAGCTTTATAAGAATGGTTATAAATTGCAAGATATTTATATTAATTAATCACAGTTTGATGCTATACTTGCTCTTTACTATCACTTCTTTCTATGTATGATTCAAAATAACATTCTTTTTAAAATATTTTTGTCTGTACCCATTTAAACATGATTTCTAGAAACAGAAAAAGTTGGGCCAGATGGTTAAAGGGTTAAATAATTATGCTTATTTAATAAATGCATAAAATTAACTCATAATTATGTATATTTACATATGTATTAATTAATTTAATGCATACAATAAAATGACTTAAAATTTTTTACGTTTTCACTTTCATTTTTGGCCGAAAATATGAAAAACACCAAAATTCAGTTTTGATTGATCCTTACTTTTAATAATTTAATCCTTTTTAAAATTAAAAAATGTAAATGAAGCAATGACCAGAAATTTGCAAAATTCTAAAATCTGTACAACCTCTGGTTTCAAGCTGTGCAGGTTTAAAGGAGACTATTATAATATGTTTTTAGATTTATTATTTCCTTTGTTTAAATAAAAGAATTGAAATTAAATAAAGAAAAAATTAAATGAATAATTTCATGGAAATTAAAAGGGGAATTATATAATTGTAATAATTAATGCATTATAAAAAGGTAAAACAATCTATAGTATATTCAATTAATAGCATAATAAAAATGTTAATAAAATAACAAACTAATATAAATACTAATATAAAGTAAATACATATTTATTTAATGTCAATGCATATATTTGTATGGTATCACACCTAATACAACTCTTTTAAATTTGATCAAAACTCTGTTACTTGTAATTAATGTTATTTAAAAAGATTTTAATAAATCGTTTAAAGTAGTTTGTTTATGTGGAATTTCAGCTGTTGGCTAACAGCTGGTTTTACTTGTCACTTATTGCTATTTTGAGTTTAAAACCTTGCATAAACTTAATTTAATAGCTTTCCTCTTTATATTTCAAAGTTTAAAAGACTTATTTTAAAAGTAATACCCTTAGTTCTTTTCTTAAACATAAATTAAATGAAGTTTCGACATGAGGCTTCAATAGATGGCATTAGGTGTTCCGTAATCGGCTAGTCTTAGACCTTCCCTTTTTCAGAAGTGGAATCATCCCATTCCGTTTCTGAGATAGTGTAAATACCATACCATTCCCTGATCAACTTCATTGCTCTCTCTCTTTTCGTCTCTAAGTTGAAGTTCTAGTTATGATTTAAGTTATTATAGTTTAATTTCGAATAAGATATTTAGTTTTTCGTTATGATGTTTTAAATGAATGATTTTATTTATAATTTAAATTTAAGTTAGTTTTGAAAAGCTCCCGGTGTAATGAAATTCAATACTGTTTTTAAAGTAAATCATAAAATATTTTTTATGATTCTCTTAATCATTTTTAAACAAAGTTTGCTCTGAATAGTAATCAACTGACTGCTGTTTTGAAGGTATTTTTTACAACTTTACATGATTGATTGAAGTTTTAATAAAGAACTGTCGTGTCATCAAAAACTTGACTCTTCGATGTCTCTCAGATTCAACACAAAGTTTTATTCCAGGTGTGTTCCACAGTGTTGCTACAACGTCTCTGCTTATAGCAGTATAATTATGTATTAGACCTGTATTGATACAGGCTAAGAGGAACAAATATAGAGTTATTTTTTGAATGATTGTAAATTATCATAACTACCATCCTGAGCCTCGAAAGGAGAGTGCATTGCCATTAAAGCCAGGTTAACAGCAAAAAGTGATTGCGAATGTTGAGCAGTCAATAGTCAAATTTTTTCTTTTTCATCTTTCTTCAATGTCGGCAGGGCGTCTTCAGGTTTCGTCTCCTTATCCTCGTCTATATCTATAAACACCTTGTGCTCTGATTTTGTAGAACTGCAGCAATCAAAAATCCTCATGACAAAAATCTTCAAAGTCCTAAATTATACTTTCATCACCTGATACATCAGAGTTTCTGGTTTCATCACAATTTCATTTCACAAATCATGCTGCCATCTTTTCATTTCACAAATCCCATAGTCGTCTTTTTATTTTACAAATTGTACTTTCTTGAAACAATTTTGGATGACTGATTCGATCACATTTCTCTTTTTTCTTTTATAAATTCCGAAGCACGATTTTATGTTAGTGCTTTCCCAGAAAGCTTTTATGATTTGTTTCCTGTGATGAGTTTTAAAGGATCGAACAATTACTTGATCCGAAATTTGAATTTTTTTACATTTATTCGCAAGAAGGAACTGAAGCTTGATGTTGGTGATTGATTCATCATCAGTTGTGTGATTAAATATGAGGGATGAAAATTAAGTAATGACAACATAGGTATAAATCAATTTTTAATGAACTTACAAGTACAATTGCATTACATTCCTTCTATGTAGTCACCAGCAAAGCTTATAACCTTTTGCCAATTGTCGAGAAACTGTTGTAAACCAGTGGTAAGATCTTGATTGTTAATGTGAGCAACCGAGCACCCTACAGCGTGGAGTGCAGACGAAATGTCATGACTCAGCCCAATCTCTAAGGATAATTCTCGGACAATCCATCGGCGGTCTATGGTCAAGAGATCACTCAGAATGTCATTTCGCTCTTGAGGAATGGAGGGCTGACCTGTGCATTGCAAATCAGCAGTCTCATTCCGATCCGAGCGCAATGCTTAAATCCATCGTGCTGCTGTCCTATACGGTAAAGCATTTGTGCCACAGGCCTCCACCAATCCTCGATAGCATTCTGCTGCATTTTTGCCACAGATAACTTCGATTTTAAGCCACGACTGCTGATCATCTTTTGAAAATATGCTTTAGATCGATGGAAACGAAATTCCTCCCTTTAACGCTACACAACAACTACCCTTCAGGGCAGATTGGCTGTTTTTTGCACTCTACACATCGACAACAGGGCCACCTCACTGCTTCCTTATCCTATTTGCGCATGGCTGTCTTTCTGAGAGTTTCAAGGTTAAGTTGCCACTATTTAATTTACAACCCTCATACATTACATATATATATATATATATATATAAATCGGTTGACTTTGTTAGCCATTTTAAAAAATATTCTTACGGTCATCACCCATGCATTTTGCAAGTGTACTGCATAACATTTTGACATACCTTAGACATAGTGGTTGCTTTTTTTTACTTATTATTTTTTGGAGCTTTTAGATTTCAGTTAGATTTGCAGAAAGTAGGAGTGTTCACCCTATCTTTGATTCATTTAAATTATCTATTTTTTTTTTTTTTTTTTTTTTTAGCAATGGTTTCATAAGGCATTGCATAATTAAAGAAGAAAACAGAGAAAAGAAAACCACTGTTATATATATATATATATATATAAAGATATATATATATACAGGGTGTTCGAAAAGTCTGGAAATGGTCGAATAACTCGAAAAATACATATGAGATTGAAAAACGTAAATATACGCAGGGTTGGCATTTTTGCCGGCAAAAAGGTATTTTTGCCAGGACAGTGGAAAAAACTGGAAAAAACCAGGGAAAAAATGGAAAAAACCGGCAAAAATGGAAAAAACCAATATGTCTTTAATGTGTAATAAAATCTGCACGCTAATAAGGATAGTAATGGTATAAACAATTAAATTTAACAGTGTATTATTTAATATTTTAATTTCATTTGCTAATTAATTAATATTAAATATTTTAAATATTTAAAAAATAGGTGGGATTCAGTCTTACTTAGGAATTTAAGAACAAAATAAAAAATTACATATCTAATTTTTTTTACTTTAAGTCAGGGATATGTTTAGGAAAATTTTAGGCCCTTTAAAGGACCCTTCACAAAATTCTTTAACCTCAAACAGGATTCTTCATAAAATTATTTGTCTCTCAAATCGACATTTCACCTTTAAACTGAACTTTTCACAAATTTAATCATTTTAAAATAAAATCTGGCCTGTTAATAAACATTTGAACTCACCAAAAAATATATTACTTAGCTTCTCTATATGTAAAGGATAGAACCTGAAAACCTGATAATTTAAAATTCACAAAACTGTCTAGAATTTTCACAAAAACAAGAAAAGTCTAGCCAGACCCCTGTAAGTAAAGTATTTTATCAGTCATTAACATACATATTTTTTTTATTATCAAAAGATTTTCACTTTCAAATATGTCTAGCAAGCAGTGCTACTATTAAAAGATTTTTTTCAAATTTTTCATTTGTGCAAACTGAGATTCGAAATACTTCAACAGATACTCTTTCAAAACTTGTTTACTGTTAATCCCATGCTAAAACAGCAAAATTTAGGTTGTGAGGAAGATATTGCTAAAATATTTGAAATTTAATAGTTTTCTGCTTTAAATATAATTTTATATTAAATTAAATTTAGGTTACTATAACTGTTTCTTCGAATTTCTAACATATATAAACTATAAATATAAATGCTTTACTCAGTCTCAACAGTTCTATTATGTGAATTAATAATTGTATAAACATGAATAAATGAAGTTTCTATTTATTTATATTAAAATTGGTATTTTTTTCATTTATAATCTTGTTATAAAAGTTAATATTCTTTCATAAAGTGCATAATTATACTTATTTAACTTAAAAGTTAAAATAAATTTAGAATAATATTGATTTTTTAATTAAGTATGCAGTTTATTTTTTCTTTTGTGAAATATTTTTCTCTTTCTGGGGGAAAAATTTAAATGGACAGCCTATTTTTGCCACTTCTTTGGCAAAAACCTATTTTTGCCGGGACGGTTTTTACCAGGTTTTTTCCATGGTTTTTTCCACCTTCGGCAAAAACTCGCCAACCCTGAATATACGTATTAAATATTTTTAAATAAGCTACTCAGTGATACCAAATTTGACCTTCGTAACCGACCCCCTGGGGTTCAGAGGGGGTCCAACTTTGAAATCTTAAATTATAACCCCCATTTTTTATCGCAGATTCGGATTCTACAGACAAAAATACGTAACTTTTGTATTTGATGTTTATTTCGAATCCTCGTTTATCACGGTGTAATTGAGCATATTAAATCGATACATATTTTGGCTTTTCCAATGGGATTTTCCCTAATCGAAACTAATTGGGGAGAATTTATGACATCAAATTCCTCATCTTTTGCAATAATAGCGTTTCCTGAAAATCACCCGTGCCAATTATTTCGGTAGTGCTACACAGTTAAAAATTTGATCCATTTGCTGTAGCGTCACTCCACAGCTTTTATAGAATATCTCTTTCATGACCAATGAGAATGTTCCATAACACAGTAAAGTACACTGTAAAAAATTTACCCTTTTGCTGCATCGTCACTCCACCGCTTTTATAGAAAACGATTACTTTACTGTGTTATGGAGCATTCTCATTGGTCACAATAAAAAAAATACAATAGAAAAGCTTATACTGTAAATAACTCTTCAGGGATAAAATTTACAACTATAAGCAATAATCCAGTCAGTTTCTGTAATAGTCGAGCTATAAGCTAAGAAATTTGACTTGTTATGTACCCTACTGACTAAATGATAAATCAAACAAAATAGATTTTTTTTTTAAATATTCATATTGTATAATAATAATTTATACCTGTTTATCTTATAGAATAATATAATAGTAAAAATCTATCAGTAACGCATGTTATATTACTTCTCATAATGCAAATTTACTGCTAGTATAAAGATTATCAGTCACTTAGTAAATCAGAAATATATAATGAAATAAAAATGAATAAAAATATTTAGTAGAACATATATTAATCTACTCATAGTATGTTAAAATTAAAATTAATATTATTGTTACTGTATCATTCAATTCCCTGATTAATTAAAGGTAATAAACATATTGAAATAAATAGTAATAGTATTAAATATAAATTATATTTAAAATAATTCTTGATTACGCAAATTATAAATATGAGGGGGAACCTGTTGAAATTCGATGAAAGAAAATCTTTGAAAAAGAACTGTTCTATTTATTTGTAATAAATCTACAAAATTAGTTACAGTAAAAAATACATCTTATATTGATCAGTCTAATTTTCAAGCAAATATTATTTTAAATTAAAATTAACAAAATACTATAAAACTCAATCATTGAAATTGTTAAAAGAAATAAAACTAAAATTTACCAGATTTTATAACAAACATTCTTTTTTTTTTTTTTTTTTTTTTTTTTTTTTAATTTTGAGAGAAAATGGAGCGATTTTGTTTTCACAATTACAAAATTGGCACTAAAAATTATAAAAAGAAATTAATGTATAAAAAATAAATTGAGATACAGCTTTGAAACAAATTGCATTTAAAAATAAATTTTTTTTCTTGATACGATAATGTAAAAATTAAAAATGTGCAATGATTAAAAGTGTAAAATTTCCAAAACCGAAATTGTAGTGGAAAGTGTTGACATTCGCAAAATAATGCATGCGTTTCGTACAGATACATTTTGCCTCTAGACTAGCAGGAGTGACCCAGCTAAGCTCGGTTAAAATTATCTTTGCGTTCAACTCTAGTATTTTCATTGCATCAGACTCTCTGTATTATTACTATAAAACATGTTATTTATAAAAGTATTGTTTACAAAAACTATCAATAAGGAAACTACCGTATTTTCGGGTGTATAGCTTGCACTCCTAAATCGAGCAGTGCAGTAAAAAAAAGTTCGTGTATAAGCCGCAGAGATGCATCAGTGTATAATCCGCGGGCCATACAACATTTACGAACGTATATTTCGATCAGTGTTCGAAGTTAGAAGCCATTAAAGTATATACCTGCGTATAAGTAGACAAAAATTTAGACAAAAAAAGAATTTCAAAGTGGAAGCGGGTTGACATACGCAAGACCTTAAAAATAAATCTATGAATAAAATATCGAAAAATAGTTTGCTAGCAAATCGGTGCTGCAGCACCCCTTTATGTCTGTAGAGTACAACATCCAATATCTGGAACCTTTCCTACCTTGACAATTCTGAGTTTAAGATCATTTTTAGTTTATTTCTCAGAAAAAAAAAATCTACCCTGCCTTGTTGCAAAGAACAACAAAAAATAAAAGGTGTGTGATTCATGTCATTTCGTAACGATTCAGAGGAGTCTGTCTTTTTCGGAACGATTCCGAGAAATCCTTCCTTTTCATAACGAAACGAGTCAGAGGAATTGCTCTTTTTCGGAACGAGTCCAAAGAACCTTTTCGGAGATGTTTCATTTCGGAATGAGTCCAGGGATTTTGCCCTTTTCGAAGTGGACCAATTCCGAGGATTTGAACCTTTAGGGAACCTTTCCAAAAATGGATCGATTGCGTGATTTTGTTCCTTTTCGGAATCGTTCCGAAAAGGACTGATTCTTTTTTACAGACTGGAATCATTCCTTTAGTTCAAATGCCAGAATCGCTCCTTTTGAATCATTCCTCAACAAATGACACATCTCTACTAAAAAACTTATTCAGCAAAAAGTAAGTTTAAAATAAGTAACATGTTATGCTTTGTTTTTACCCTCTCAAATCAAGAGCAAACTGTGTTTGAGCGTCATTATTTCTCACTGCCGGTTAGTGCAATACTTGGCGATAGTTGCAACAGTTCTTCCAAACCCAGAAATAACTGTATTTAAGCATTAAAAAAAAAGCCTTTACAAACATGAGAGAACTCTCTACATTTCGCGGCATAATGAAAAAAATTTACTAATTTCAATTTTTTTTTTTCAAATTTTTTGAGGTTTAAAAATTTTAGAAAAAATATCGCGATTCCAATTTTTTTTTTTTTAAACTTTGTATAACCTGTACCGTGTATAAGCCGCAACATGCTTTTTCGTAGGTTTTTTTTCTTGTATAAGCCGCGGACTATACACACGAAAATACGGTATGTATGCATGCACATGTTCATAAATTGTACGTTATTTTAATATTTACAACAAAAGAACATCGATCCAAATCCTTTTTTTTAGCTGGACTCTGATTGATTTAAGTATGTATCTCATACCCTATTTTTACCAAATTTTTATAAACTTGTACCAAATTTATAAAATATTTTTTTACATTCTGAAAGACAATATTATTTGCCAGATACAGCCAAATTTGGTGACATTTTTTCATTTAATGCGAAACATGTGTTTTGAGTTTCGCAATCTTACAGTCGATTTTTCAGCCAAATGTCGCCAATATTTTAAC
Source organism: Maratus speculifer (assembly GCA_964019185.1). Lineage (NCBI taxonomy): Eukaryota > Metazoa > Arthropoda > Arachnida > Araneae > Salticidae > Maratus > Maratus speculifer. The sequence goes on along the minus strand of CAXHSM010000011.1, from coordinate 3,445,729 downwards.
AAATATCACCAACTTATTGGCTGTAGCCTTATTCTCATGACTCTGACCCGTATTACCCAAAATGACCCACTAATCAAATTAGATCAAACACATGCCTTAGCTCAATGGTCTTCAGGTAATCAAAAATAATTGAATATAAAATTCAATGAAAATTCTTTAAGCCATTTCTTAGGTAAAATTAGCTTGACAGCATTCGGCAATGAAGTCAAAATGACCCATTAATATAATTAATTTAATATGCTACTCATTCCGATAGTCTTCTCGTGATAAAAAGTGTTTCGTTACAAAATTTAGGTAAAGTTGATTCAGTCGTTTTTATATATAATTAGAATGATACTGACCCATTATCACCCAAAATGACCCAATAATCGAATTTTCAAGAGCGTGTGTTCTAGCCCAATGGTTTTCTCTTACCCTAAAACGATAAAATACAAAATTTAATCAAAATTGTGCGAGACAATGTGTAGATAAAATTAGTATGACCCACAATGACCCAATAATGAATTCTCTCTAACATGTGACTTAACCCGATAATCCTCTTGTAATCCATAACAGTAGAATAAGAAATTTGGTCAAAGTCGTTAAAGCCATTTTTTAGATAAAATTGGTTTGACCCAAAAGTGACTCACTAATCAAAATTTTTTGAACATGTGACCTAACTCAATAGTTTTCTTGTGTCAAAAAAATGTTGTATTCAAAATTTCTTTAAAACAGATCCTCCCGTTCTTCAGATATAGCTTGATCATTGCCCATTATGACTCACCATGAACCTTATAAACAAAATCTCTCGAACATGTGACTTAGTCCATGAGTTTTATGGTGTCAAAAAACTGTCACATACAAAATTTTGTTAAAATCAATCCTGCCATTCTTTAAATGTAAATAATTTGACCCAGCCCCTTTTTATGATCCAAAATGACCCAGTAATCGAAATTTCTCGAACATGAGACCTAGCCCAATAGTTTTCTCACGCCAAGAAAATGTTGTATACGAAATTTCGTTAAAATCGATCCACCCGTCTTTAGCTATAGCCTGATCATGACCCATTATGACCCATCATGATCCACAAATGACTCTTATAATCGAAATCTCTCGATTGTGTTTAGCCCATTGGCTTTCTGGTGTCAAAAAACTGTTACAGGCAAAATTTCGATGCAATTGATTTTGCCATTCTTTAAATATAAATAGCTTGACCCAGACTCTTAATGACCCAATATGACCCATTAAAATTTTTTCTCGAACATGTAACCTAGCCCAATGTTTATATCGTGCCCGAAAACCATTTTTTAGTCAAAATTGTGTGTGAAAATCTCTAGATAAAAATAGCATGACCCACAATGATCCCAAAAATGACCCACTAACTGAATTTTCTCGAACATGTTACCTAACCCAATGGTCTTCTTGTAATCTAAAACAATAAAGTATAAAATTTGGTCAAAATCGTTAGAGCTATTTTTTAGATAAAAATGGCTTGACCCATGACCCAAAAATGACCCACTAATCAATCGTTTTCGAACATGTGACCCAGCTCAATAGTTTTCTCGTGCCAAAAAATGATTGGATACTTACAATTTCCTTAAAATTGATCCAGCCGTTCTCTAGATATAAATAGCTTGATTCTGATCCATTCTGACGCCAAATGACCCAATAATCGAATTTTCTCGAATATGTAACCTAGCCCAATGATCTTCTCGTGCTCGAAAATGGTAAAATCCAAATTTTTGCGAAAATCGTTAGAGCCATTTGAGATAAAATTTACACACACACAATTTTTGCTCGCATTATAGTATAAGAAAAATACAATATTTATATAAAAATAGTCCTATCATTAAATTAAAATGTTTATCATAATTAAAATAAACATAAAAATCCTTTTTGCTATGCAATACAAACATACATAATTTCTAAATAATTAAGCCCTAACATAAAAATCAAACCAAGATATTGTTTAATAAATAATTACAACGAATATGTATCAAAACCATATGAAAACTAAATTTTAATTATGCCAGATTTTGTGTTATAACAGTGGCAAAAATTACAAAAAGCTATAGATATGCAGCAAGAATGATGAAGTCAACATACATATATACATTAAAAAAGCATATATACATACCATGCAATTTGTCCCAGTTGATTCTGTCCCAAGTAACCAAAAATTTTCAAAATCATTTCATTAGGCAAAGAATTAATACCTAAATCATCATTATTTGATTCCTCAATCTATATATAAAAGTGAGCCCATGAGTGAAACACAGATACATAATTGCATTCTCTATAAATATAAAATTTTACAAACAAAAATATTACTGAAAGTTATAAAAGTGTTGAAATTAGAAAAAACACCATGAAATTCAATATATCATTAAAAGAAATCATTAAAAACTATTGTGAAAAAAACCTCAATCAAGAAAACTGACTTTGATTAATGGTATAATTGTGAAATTTCTTTTCTTCCTTGCATTGCATTTTTAAAAATAATTTTAAGATGAACACACACTAAAAGAGAATAAATAAAACCACTCAACTATTAAATCTACCACAAAAGAAAAGCAAACAAATTAATCAAGAATCAACTGATTAGGAACATCTACTTTAACTTGATATTTTAATGTAGAGGAAATTCAGGTATAATGGAATAAAGCAATACCCTTTACATTTTTATTTGTAAGTCAACATAAAAAATTGAGATACATTAAAAGTTAGTTCACTCTAAAAAAGAGGGGGGAGGATGAAAGCCATAAGAAGGGAATAGTTGAGGTTGTAGAGGGGCACTTTTTTTCAGCGAAAAACGACATTGTTTCATCAGAAAATGTACATATTGAGAAACAATACGAGTATTATACATTATGCTTACATACGCATCATTATTTATGCACACATTTTGCAACAGATTACAAAAAAACATTTTTTTGAAATGGGCATTTCACATACCTAAGAAATTTTGGATTATACATATGTGATTATAAAATCATTAGTCGCCTAAACAATCAATTTTAGGGGGAAAGCAGAAATTCCAAGGGGTAGCAAAGCTTAGATGGTTGATTGATTAATATTAAAATAAACAACCAAATATAAGTTTAAAGATTTTTTGAAAAGCTTTGTAAGCTGGGAGGAGGAAAAAAGAGACAAAAGCAATTTTTTCTCTTTTTCTTTCCCCCTTTTTTAAGAAGAGGAGAGGAGGAGGTCGATTATATAATGATTCATTTATTGTTACTGAAAATTTAACAATTAGGGCATTGAAAGCATTTTAGAATTCAAATACTTATATTTTATGTCTTATAAAAGAGGGGAATTCAAATTCTTAAAATAACAAATAAAAAAGAAAAAGTAACAAATTAAGTATTTTAAACATTTAATCCTTTACAGGGTTCATACAGAGTTCAGAAGAAAAAATCCAAAGAGTACATAAAAAATACAAGTAGTCCAAAAAAATTTTAGGACTTGCCACTTTTGTTGTTATTTATGTGGCATGCACTTGCACAACCCCAATTCTGCAGGGATTCTGGGAGAGGTGGAGGTATCTGCGATCTTCAGGCAAAATCAGCAATTTATCTGCGATATTTTAGCAAAATAGGTGAATTATTGCAATCTTTTGACGAAATCCTCAGGGTTTTTTGTGATTTTTTGACGGAATCTGCGGTTTTTCTGTGATCTTTTGACGAAATTGCCGTTTTCTCGTGCTTCTTTTTTATAAGTTTTTCGGCGATTTTTAGATAAAATTTGCACTGCGGCAAATAGGAATTTGTCAGATGAACAAAACCCTAAAAAAACTTTAATTTCAATGTTTTTTTGTGTAGACATTATTGCTTAGAGGTAAAGCATCTTGCTAGTAAACAGAAGGTTCTTACTTCAAACCCTGGTGATGGAAATTGAAATTTTCATATTAAACAAAAAATTAACTAAATGATTTTTTCTTCTTTTTTTTTTTGCAAATTTAAGGATTTATATTATTATTATTATTATGCTGTGATAAACAATCACTGGCCTTCATTATATTTTTTTTTTCAATTTTCCTTCTATTTTTAAACTATTGTGATTTTTTAATGATTTAGTATTTTAAATTTTACTTTTTTTAAATTTTGTTTTTAGAAATTTAAAATTTTATTTATATCTGTGCTAACTTTTTTTTAAAATTTTTGATTTTATCTATGCAATTTGGTCTGTATATTTCTAATTTGTTTAAAATAAATAATTTCCTTTTATAATTATTTTAAAATTAAATTTGCTGATGGTATCATCTGTGTAAGAATTTGATATTTATAAATAAACATTTTGGATTTATTAATCAAATGATAAGTTGTTTAAAAAAAAAAAAAAAAAAAAAAAAAAAATTGAACAAAACCCTCTGTGAGATCTGCGATCACATTTACCCATTTGTTTTCTAGAGTCAACATTAGATATAAGTAGTAATCAAGAAAAGAATTATAATCATTTTGTGTATTTGGAAATGTTCATATTTAAAGATAAATAAATCACTTATTCTACTATTTACAACTGTGATATGAATGGCAATAATAAATATTGTTTAATTTTAAAAACACATCAATATATCAACACAAATTCAGTATGAGATTTTTAAATTTTAAAGCATGAGATAAAGCACCTTATTCAAATATATGTGACAAAGGTAATGTGAATATATTCAGATGAAAATTCCTTATTTCTATTTCAAACAGATAAAAAATTCAATAAATAATTAAAACATGAACCATTATTATGCAGACCTGCCAATCTTTGAAAATGAAAAATCACAGTACACAAAATTAAAATTAATCTATAGTTTTTTTTTTTTTTTTTTTTTTTTTTTTTTTGGTGTGTGTGTGTGTGTGTGTGTGTGTGTGTGTGTGTGTGTTTAACAGCCATTTTTAAAAGAAAGAGGGTTGCAGTTTTTTAATTCAAAAATATGATAAATTTATTCTTCTGAAAAAAAAAAAAAAAAAAAAAAAAAAAAAAAAAAAAAAAATATGATTTTAAGAATTTTTTCTTGTTTTTGGAGCTTTTATGAGGAAGGGTGCCATATATAAAAAAGGAGATCCAATTTTTAGCTCAACACTGTTAATTTTGTCAAAACTCTTATTTCTGTTCTTATTTTACAATACAGTAGACTCCCTCAAATCTGCAAACCAGAAATCTGCAACTCTCTAAAATCCGCACATACTTTATCGATGTAAACAATGAAGCTTTCAGTGCAAATATTGGGACAAAATTTGATTTTTTTTAGTTTTTCATCAATTCCATATATTTTTTATTTTGTAATTTTCTTAATAATATTCTATTCATGTTTTTTTCATGAAGGAAGAATAAATTTTTTTGGAAAAAATTCAAGATATTGCTGATATCACTGGTAACACAATCTTCTTACCAAATATATTTATGCATTAATCAAGATTTTTTGGTTATTAAGCCTGACTAAACTTGAAAAAAAAAAAAAAAAAAAAAAAAAAAAATTCTTATTTTATGATTTTGATGTGAATTAGTAATGTACTTTAATGAGGCAAGTTTTGTTGAATAATTTTGGAAAAATACATCTAATCTTTATAATGAATATTTAATCATACACGCTATTGATTATTAATTTGACCTTTGCTATTAGTACTTCTATCATTTTAAAAACTATCTAAATTTTTATTATTTTAGTTTATTACTTATTTTAATATTTTATTACATTGTAAGCATTCATTATAGTTCCGAATGCATTATTAATTGCACTCAAATTATTGCTTAAAAATATGTAAACAAAGCAATAACCAGAAATGCGCAAAATTCTAAAATCCGCTGAACCTCTGGTCCCAAGCTGTGCAGATTTGAGGGAGTCTACTGTATTCAAAATTTTTCCCCCAACAATTGTAAGTCACGATTTCCTATGATAATTTTTTGCTCATGGCAAACACTACAGAAAGTTTTTCATTAAACAGGATTAACCTTTTCTGTGTGCAAAAGACGTGATTCTGCACACAATTTCAAACCCTACCCTTCAAAGAACTTCACTCAAGAAACTGTTGAAATGGCACCCCAAATTCTAAAAAATGGAATTTAAATATAAAATATTTACAGAAACAAGATTCACCTGTGGTTAATATCCATTAAGATGTTCTTAAAAAGGTTTTTATCGCAGCCCAGATTTCCTTCTCCCCCTTGCATAAATGCTAACTCTTGGCTTAATCAAACAACGTATTCTCGAACCAGAAATTTATTTCATAAACAAAATTAAGTAAATTTCTAATAACTGACTCATTTAATGTCAGACACATTTAATTAAATAAATTTTCTAGTTTAAGGGTGCATTTTGATTCAAACTGCTTATTTTTGGATTTATTTTGAAATTCATTTTTGCTCACAAATGCACAAACCTTTCAAATTCTGTTCTTTAGAAACTACACAAGGTGTCGTGATTGCTAATTTTTTGATAAATGTAGAAAATATTGCAAAAACAGCTATCAAAAACGGCGTTTTGGACCAAATTTTCCATAGCGGGAGATCTGCAAGCAAAAAAAAGGGTCACACTCAGAAGGTAATTGTTTATAAATCAAATTCTAATGAATTGAGCGTAAAAAAACATCACACGGCACCTTATACATCTCTTCAAAAATCTCCTTAAGTTTCATGTTTCTACTTTTAAAAGTGTGTCTGAAATTGTATCGGAAAAATTTGAGCTGTTTAAGATGGAAAAGCATTTTTTCGAATACACCCTTAAGGATTCTTTTTTTAACTTAAAACAAGCCACAGGTTGGCAACTATGCCTCTGAGCATTTTTAATATCCAGATTTTCGGACAAATGACTGTTTATAAATGGAATCATTTATGAAAAATATGCTTATCAGACTAAAAATCGCAACTAAAAAAAAGCATTTGTATAATTTTTTAAAAAATTGTAGTTTAAGATTGATTTTTGTAGCATCGTAATTTTTAGTTCCAAATCATAGCAACTATGATTATTTTTGTAGCAGTTGTACCAACAGCTGCTGGTCAGTTGTTATGACAAAAAGAAGATAAAAGAAATGAAATAATAAATTCTTATACAATGCTCGAAATGCTTAGAAAAAATTGTGATTAATAAATAGATGCTTATAAATATATATACAACTCAAGAATTGCAAGATGAACAGAATTTTAAAATTGCTCTTTAAAAATAATTATTTTTAGAACACTTCTATAATTATAAGAAATAATTATTACAGTTAATGTAAATTTGTTTAAAGAACATTATTTTGATGTTGAGGACTCACTATTTCTTGTAGCCTCCTAAAGTATGACTGAAAAGCACAGATTTCAGGATTTAAAAGATTAACCTTTCTAGCGTCTTCTAATGCTTCATTGAACTTCCCAAGCTGTTCATATGCTTGACATCGACAATACAAGGCTATTATGTCATTTGGAATTATTTCTAAAGCTAAAAAAAAAATTAACATACATTTAAAAACAAAATATAAATTTGAAGGATATTAACAAAACAATTAATTTCTGTGTCTATCAGGGTTGGCAAGTTTTTGACGCATGACGGTTTTTTCCTGATTTTACCATGGTTTTTACCATCATGTCAAAAACCACTTTGTCAAAAACATCGAAAACTGTCAAAAACCCATTTTTAGTAGTTTGTTTTTACATTATAATATTTTTTTTTTCATTCTATCTTTAGTATTAAGTCATTTTACATGAAATATTCGATATTAAAAGCTCTAAAGTACATTTATCCATCTAAGAAAAAAAAGTCCTTCCGGCAATGCCGGGAGGAAGAGGTAGCTTTCATATACTTATTTATTTATTTTAAGGTAAGTTACATTGTTCAAGAATACTAAGCTCAAATTAGTGGAAATAATCTTATAAAATTAGTGATTTTATAAGATTGAAACTAGTTTTTGTCAAGACTGAATATTAATAGGAATTTTTAGAAATTAGTCATCTTTTATTCAACCTGGTTTTATTTTAAGCGATTTAGAGAGTCACCAAATTCCACGATATCATAAAGTGTATGCCATTTTAAAGCAACATTGTGGATCGTTCAGATCAGACCGTTTCAAAATGTCAGCCGTCAAAATTCAAAGTGCTATAACTCAGTCATTTTTTAAGATAGAGACAAAATAAAAAGTGTTCTGTAATCTTTGTTTTAAATTCTAACACGTAAAAGAAAAATATTTTTCAATTTTTAATTTTTTTGCATTTAATTTTAAATTTTAAATTTTTTTAAAAATTTAAAATGGCCACCATTTTGAAACAAAATGGTGTATGATGCTGGCCAACGAACTCGGTCGAGACATTTGTATGTACTCCAAGTTTCATTGAAATCGGTATTTAAATACGCGTGTTATCACGTGACAAAAATCAGATCGTTTCAAAATGTCAGACATAAGAAACATTCAAAGTGCTATAACTCAATCATTTTGCAAGATATAGACAAAATAAAAAGTGTTCTGGAATCTTTGTTTTAAGTTCTAACACGTAAAAGGAAAATATTTTTCAACTTTTAACTTTTTCGCATTTAATTTTAAATTTTAAATTTTTTAAAAATTTTTAAATGGCCGCCATTTCGAAACAAAATGGCGGATGATGCTGGCCAACGAACTCGGTCGAGACATTTGTATGTACTATGTACATACCAAGTTTCATTGAAATCGGTTTATAAATACGCGTGTTATCACGTGACAAAAATCAGATCGTTTCAAAATGTCAGCCATAAGAAAAATTCAAAGTGCTATAACTCAATCATTTTTTAAGATATAGACAAAATAAAAAGTGTTCTGGAATTTTTGTTTTATGTTCTAACACGTAAAAGGAAAATATTTTTCAACTTTTAATTTTTTCGCATTTAATTTTAAATTTTAAATTTTTTAAAAAAATTAAAATGGCCGCCATTTTGAAACAAAATGGCGGATGATGCTGACCAACGAACTCGGTCGAGACATTTGTATGTACTATGTACATACCAAGTTTCATTCAAATCGGTTCATAAATACGTTAGTTATCGCATGACAAAAATCAGATATATATATATATATATGGTTATATATATATATATATATATATATATATATATATATATATGTCAACATTTGAACGGAGGGTGGTTTTGGGGTCTGGGGGTCATGATCGGTGAAAATATACCAAAATTTTCCGGAAGTGCTTTCCTCCGGACGGCTGCAATAGGTAGCTTTTTACTTTTTGTAATGAAAGCTACCTAAAAATTGCATTAGAAGACTATGTATGTATCTCTGTTAGAAGATCTCTACAATAATTTTAAGCTGTTTGTCATAGTATAAAAAAATTAGATTTTTTAAAGAAATTTTATAACCCATATGTATTAGAAAATGTATAATTTCGGCAGAATTTATTATATTGTTTAAAACAAAATAGATTTTTCAGAAGTAAGTTTTCTTGAAGTGTTTAATCCAATTTGTTCTTTGATTATTTCTATATAGGAAAATTTGATTTATAAAAATAGTTATATCTATGTAATAAAATAAAACAATTGAGAACATAAATCTTTAGGGAGGAAGAAATAAGATTTGTTCTTTAAATTTAAATCTTGTAGAGATTAAATTTTGCAAATCAATATTAATCTTGAAACCATGTGAAAACTCCATTTTTTACTATATTTTCGTTAAGTCATTTATTATAGTGTTGTTATTTCTTCATATAAATAATTTTAAATTTTATTATTTTTAATCTGACATGTACATCCCTAAAGAACCATTAATTAAAAAGTTAACTGCATTAAAAAATAAAGCACTTAAGAATCTCAAAATTTAATAATTTAAGACTAATATTAAATGTAAAAAGATTTTTACCTATACAGTCATACGTATGCAATAAAAATATGCAATGTGCTATTTCTTTCAATTAACTTTAAATAATATCTAAATAATTTTATAAAATATAAACAGGACATAAATAGTTTGATTTTATGATAATTTAATAAATTTGGATTTAAAAAGTATTTCATTACTATTCAGGTAAAAATTTATATCTAAAAGTATAACAGCTGGAATGGCCTATAAGACTCACAGATATTTGTACTACAGTTAAGAAATAAAAAATATGGTACATAAATTTATAAATTATTATACTTTGATTTTGTTAACTATTGTTTTGTTATGCATTAAATTTTAAATTTAAGATTTCAATTGAAATCTGGTCTTACAATTTTATATGAAATTTTTACTAATTTAAAAATTTTATGATTCTGCTTATTGAAGTGAAAATGAAATTCATCATTTGATTGTATTTATGACATGCATAAGATATACATTTTAGAATAATATACCTAAGAATATTCAAATTTATTCAATGACCTGTCCATGCTTGACATCTATTGTCATACCATATAATATTTCTTCCATAGCTAAAATGATTTTAATGTATTTTATTAAAAATGTATATTGATTGTTATTAATCATACTAACCTTTTATCATTATTTAATATAAATAAATATTCATTGCAATTAGTAGAATCTATATTAATGGAGCTTGATAAATATTATTCCTTCCTTTTACTCTAATATTTTTTAATTTTCTGATATGGGAAAGGCTCTTCTTTTAAATAAATTAAATAAATGTGATTGGGAATAATAATAACAAAAAGAAAAAATCAATTTAGAAATGTATTGTATGCTGCACTTACAATATAAATAGGTAGAAAATTTAAAATTATAGGTTTTTCACGGAATAAACCGGTAAAAACACAGTTTTTACCACTGTCATGTCAAAAACCCAACCCTGGTATCTATCGATACAACATTTTAAAATTGATGGAATATTATAAATTCAAAGATCAAACAGTTTCCTTTAATAAAAAGAATGTAGAAAAACAATGCTATTGTTATTATAATTTAAAATCACATAAAAAATTAGCTTTCATTAACCCCTTGCGGCATGGTGGTTTCATCGATATACCACTTAATTTTAATTCCCAAACACCACATTGGCACCGGAATTTTCAGGCCTAGAATTGACTTTCTTCTAAACTATTATAGGAAATATAGGATTTTTTTTTTTTTTTTTCAAGAAAATATGGGAATTTTTATTTACAAGCAAATGCATTTATATGTGTTTTAATATACAATTGTATGTATTAACATAGACACCAACATTGTAAATACAGTAGACTCCCTCAAATCCGCACAGCTTGGGACCAGAGGTTTTGCGGATTTTAGAATTTTGCAGATTTCTGGTCATTGCTTTGTTTATATGTTTTAAACAGTAATTTGAATGTAATTAACAATGAAATTGAAACTATTATGAAGGCTTACAATATAATGAAACATTAAATTAAGTAATAAACTAAAATAATAAAAATTTAGATAATTTTTAACATGATTAAAATATTAAAAGCAAAGGTCAAGTAATAATCAATAATATATGATTAAATATTTATCATAAAGATGCATTTTTCATATAAAATTTGCTTTATAAAGATACATTACTAATTCACATCAAAATCGTGAAATAAGGAAGTTTTATTTCAAGTTTAATCAGACTTAATAATGAAAAAAGTGTAGCTAATACATAAGTATATTTGGTCAAAATATTGTGATAACCAGTGATATCAGCAATATTTTAATTTATTCCAAAATAAAATTATTCTTCCTTCATGTAAACACATGAATTCAATAATATTTATGAAAATTAGAAATTAAAATATGTATGAATAGATATAAAAATAAAAAAGTCAAATTTTCTCCCTACATCAAAACTGAATGTTTCATTGTTTACATCTGAAAATTATGTGCGGATTTGAGGGATTCTACTGTACTATAACATAAGTAAACTAGTTAAAGTTCACTCCTGACTATTTTAGAAATTTTTAACACACTTCAGGATTAAAATAGTGGTTTCAGGAGTTGTAACACAATTTTCTTTTCAGACTATATTTTATAATATTTTTTATAATTATTTTCTGAATCATCACCATTCACTCAAATATTTAGAATAATCAAAAACTGGTTTTGGAGTAGGAAAATCCATTTTTGAAGTAGCAAAAGAACAATATTGAAGCAAGAAAATTTATTTTTGAAGTAGAAAAAACACTTTGGAGCATGAAAATTGGTTTTTGGAAAAAGAAAAGAAAAAAATGAACAATTTTGTAGTCTCAACAAAATGAGTTCTTGAGCAGAAAAAAAAAATTATATATATATATATATAGAAGCACGATCAGTTTTTATAACAGAAAAATCTACTACCATCAATAACTTTCGGTGTCCCTCTAAAGAAATTTACTGTTTTTTGAAATTTTTTTTTTTTTTTTTTTTTTTACGAAATTTGTTGCATATTTCGCAATCTCTCGACGAAATCTTCTGTTTTTTCACGATCTTTTGACAAAATATGTTTTTTTTTCAAGATCTTTCAACGACATCTGCCTTTTTTTTTTTTTTTGAGATCTTTTGACGAAATCTTACATTTTTTTTTTCACGACCTTTCGACAAAATATGACTTTTTTTCGAGATCGATCAACGAAATCTGTCATTTTTTTCCTGAGATCTTTTGACGAAATCTGCCGCTATTTTAGAGATCTTTTGACGAAATCTGCCATTTTTTAGATATCCTGCGACGAAATCTGCCGTTTTTTTATGATCTTTCGACAAAATCTACCGCCTTTTTTCACGATTTTTCGACATTTTCTCACGATCTTTTGATGAAATTTGCCGTTTTTCTACAAACTTTCGATGAAATCTGCCATTGTTTCGAGATCTTATGAAGAAACCTCCCTTTTTTTTTTTCGAGATCTTTCAATGAAATCGGCAGTTATTTTTTTTGAGACCTTTAGGTGAAATTTGCGGGAGTTTTTTCAGAATTTTTTGACAAAATTTGCCTTTTTTTGTTTTTTTTTTAAAATGAAATTTGGTGTTTTTGAAATCTTTAAATGATGTCTGCTGTTTTCTTATGTAACCTTTTGTCAAAATTTGCCCCTCCTTTTTTTTCGATCTTTTGACAAAACTTGCCGTTTTTCGTGATTTGTTGATACCCCCCCCCCCATGATCCATAAAGGAAATTTCAGTTTTTTTTTCCAATCCTCTGATTAAATTTTGGTTTTCCCAGCGATCTTTTAATAAACTTTTTTTTTTTTTTTTTTTGCCGACAATTTGTCAAAATTTGATATATATTTTATGCCCGATGCTTTTTAATTTTCGAAATTTTTTTTGTTTTTATTTATTTATTTATTTATTTATTTTTTTTTTCTTTAGGATGAAATTAGCATATTTTAAGTGATTTTTCGACGAAAGCGCATTTTTCCATGATCCTTTCACAAAAATTGCTAATTTTATCAAAAGATCGCAGAAAAAACTCATTTTCTTAGAGATCCTTTTACAAAATTTAAGTTTTTACCATGATCTTTAAATGAAACGTGAAGTTTTTAGCAATCTTTTGGTGAAATTAAAATTTTCAGCAAAATTTAAAAACATAGTCGTGGAAAAATCACATCTGAATTACGGAACTTTGCAGACTATAAGAAAAAAAAAATCATGAGGGTGGAAGGCTGAAACATATAGGAAAAAGTAGAAAATGTAGGAAAAATAGGAATTTTTTCAAATTTATAGGAAATATAGGAACGCTGCAAGGCCTGAGTTTTGTTTAAAAAAAAATATGGTTTATTGAATGCGTGAAATATAGTGTTTTCTTATTTACAGTTAAAGTGGTTTTCAAATTCTGGTGTCGGTCATTAACTTCACCACTGAAGCAATGAATTTGTCCTGTGCCGCAAAGGATTAATTGTTAAAAAATTCTGGATTCTCTGTTTAGTTCATATATTGACAGCAGTGAAAATTTATGTGTGTATCAGAGAGAGGTGTTTATTATATAAAAACGCATTGATAATTTTAAGCATTATTTCAAATACAATTAAATTATACTAAAATGATGAATACAATTTTAAAAGAAAAATAATCTAGATTCTTTATTGTTATCTTCTTTAAATGTTATTCTTATAACATCATAAATTTGAGTGTAAAAGTAATTTTAGATATCTCATTTATCTATTATTAATTGACATAGAGATAAACACCAGAAGTTGACACAGAGATAAACACCAGAATAAATTATAAGAAGGCATCTTTACGTCTGTCAAATTTAATCATATTTTTTCTTTTTTGTTTATTGTATTTTTTTTTTTTTTTTTCTAACAAGATAAAGTACTGTTATATTTTGAACAGTAAGAAGCAATCATTTTTTTTCCCTTATAATTCTAATGTATTTTTTTGTTTACATTATGAAAACTGATTGATTTTTTTTTTTCTTTAACAGAAAATGTAATTTGTTTACATTAATGGCTAATGAATATTTATGAGTAAAATATTCGAAGTCGGGTAAGACATGGATGGTGTGTTGTCCCTTTGTAGTGAAATAAATATGTAATGGAAATGAGAAATAAAAATAGTTTTGAATTGTCTCTGTATAATGGATCATTTGAGGTGAAAGCCATAGCTGCTGTCATAAAAGATTAGTTTTTGGATCAAATTATAATGAATTTTACGAAAGCAGAAATCGCACATCATCTTATGCATCTCTTCAAAAATCACCTCAGCAAGTTTCATGCAGAGTTTCCCCCAGAGGGTTTCAGGGGGGCGCTCCGCCCCTCCTGCCCTTTAGTTTAAAAAATAGCGTCCCTCTTGCCCCTCATCCAAATACTAGCGCCCCTCTTGTCATTCATTCAAAAAATAGCGCCCTTCTTGCCCCGCATTTGAAAAAACACATCCTTTCAACAATAGCTGAACTATATCTTTTGAAGAAATTTTCCATTTTTTGAGGTCTTTTAACAAAAATAGCAATTTTTTGCGATCTTTTCATGAAATTTGTCGTTTTTTCATGATTTTTTTTAGCAAAATCGGCAGTTTTTTTCATTTTTCATTTTTTTGACGAAATTTATTTTTTCTCAATTTTTTGATCAAATTTCTGTTTTTGCACGATTTTTTAACCTCTAGATTATAGATTCAACTCTATAAAAGTGCCCTTAAAAATAAAAAAAGTGCCCTGAAAAATGTAAAAAGTGCCCTTTTCAGAACAGTAGCGCCCTGCCCCTTTTAAAACCTGGTGGAAACCCTGTTTCATGCTTTTACTTTTAAAAATGAGTATGAAAATGCATCAGAAAATTTCAAGCTGTTAAGTGTAAAAAATATTTTTTCGAATGATTAAGAATATAATTTACTATATAGAGGTTCACCAGAATTCTCATTTTACATACATTTAAAAAATTTTAAAAATGCAAAAATCATGTAATAAAAAAGTAAAACACTTTAGAGTTACATATCCATAGGATTTATCTTTTGAATGCATTCTTAAAAATATCCATCATTCACTTGTCTGTTCCAGTCACGCATCATGAAGAAATTTGCTACATTGTTTTCCACAGCAATCTCCAGACAGTCACCATATTATTTTTATAAACTATGTGAGATCTGTTATTCATGGCAAATACGTAAAATATCTAGTCAATTTGTTAGTTCAAAGACATGTAATAGCAATACATAATATTACTGATGGATCCAAATCAGGGTTGGGTTTTTGACGTGACAGTGGTAAAAACCATGTTTTTACCAGTTTATTCCGTCAAAAACCTATCATTTTCGATTTTCCTCCAATTTATAGTGTAAACGTAGCGTACAATGCATTTCTAAATTGAGTTTTCTTTGTTGTTCTTGTTATTATTATTATTCACAATTAGATTTGTTAAGAAATGTTCTTCTTTTAAATAAATTTAAATAGGAAAAATTTAAAAATACTGAGTAAAAGGAGAAAATATTTCTCATAATCTCCTTTAATATAGATTCTACTAACTGCAATAGACATTAATATTAAATTATGATAAAAGTTTATTACAATTATTAAATAACATTCAATTTACATTTTTAATAAAATACTTTAAAATTATTTTAGAGATGCAAGAATGCTGTTACATGGTATGACAATAGATGTCAAGCATGGGCTGGTCATCAAATAAATTTGAATATTCTTAGGTATAACATTTTAAAATGCAATCTCATGCATTTCATAAATGTAATTAAATGGAGATTTTCATTTTTACTTCAATAAGCAGAATGCAGGGTTGGCATTTTTGCTGGCAAAAAGGTATTTTTGCCAGGACAGTGGAAAAAACTGGAAAAAATGGAAAAAACCGGCAAAAATGGAAAAAACCTATATGTCTTTAATGTGTAATAAAATCTGCACGCTAATAAGGATAGTAATGGTATAAACAATTAAATTTAACAGTGTATTATTTAATATTTTAATTTCATTTGCTGATTAATTAATATTAAATATTTTAAATCTTTAAAAAATAGGTGGGATTCAGTCTTGCTTAGGAATTTAAGAACAAAATAAAAAATTACATATCTAATTTATTTTACTTTAAGTCAGGGATATGTTTAGGAAAATTTTAGGTCCTTTAAAGGACCCTTCACAAAATTCCTTAACCTCAAACAGGATTCTTCATAAAATTATTTGTCTCTCAAATCGACATTTCACCTTTAAACTGAACTTTTCACAAATTTAATCATTTTAAAATAAAATCTGGCCTGTTAATAAACATTTGAACTCACCAAAAAATATATTACTTAGCTTCTCTATATGTGAAGGGTAGAACCTGAAAACCTGATAATTTAAATTCACAAAACTGTCTAGAATTTTCACAAAGACGAGAAAAGTCTAGACAGACCCCTGTAAGTAAAGTATTTTATCAGTCATTAACATACATATTTTTTTAATTATCAAAAGATTTTCACTTTCAAATATGTCCAGCAAGCAGTGCTGCTATTAAAAGATTTTTTTCAAATTTTTCATTTGTGCAAACTGAGATTCGAAATACTTCAACAGATACTCTTTCAAAACTTGTTTACTGTTATGCCATGCTAAAGCAGCAAAATTTAGGTTGTGAGGAAGATATTGCTGAAATATTTGAAATTTAATAGTTTTCTGCTTTAAATATAATTTTATATTAAATTAAATTTAGGTTACTATAACTGTTTCTTCGAATTTCTAACATATATAAACTATAAATATAAATGCTTTACTCAGTCTCAACAGTTCTATTATCTGAATTAATAATTGTATAAACATGAATAAATGAAGTTTCTATTTATTTCTATTAAAATTGGTATTTTTTTCATTTATAATCTTGTTATAAAAGTTAGTATTCTTTCATAAAGTGCATAATTATACTTATTTAACTTAAAAGTTAAAATAAATTTAGAATAATATTGATTTTTTAATTAAGTATGCAGTTTATTTTTTCTTTTGTGAAATATTTTTCTCTTTCTGGGGAAAAAATTTAAATGGACAGCCTATTTTTGCCACTTCTTTGGCAAAAACCTATTTTTGCCGGGACGGTTTTTACCAGGTTTTTTCCGCGGTTTTTTCCACCTTTGGCAAAAACTCGCCAACCCTGGCAGAATCGTAAAACTTTAAACTCTAAGGCCTGATAAAAGTTCTTAGACTTGAAATTTAACACAACAAAACAAAGAAAAATCAGACTGTAATAATAATTTATGTGCCATAGTTTTCATTAACTGTAGATCATTTCAGCACTTATATTTTTATATGTAAAAAACTCGAATAGTCAAGAAATATTTTTAAGATCAAAATTTATAAAAGCTACCATAAAGTCAAACTATTTATGTCCTATATGCATTTTATTTAAAATTATTTAGGTATTATTTAAGGTTAATTGAAAGAAATAACTTAGGGCGGGTTATTAAATTTCTTCAAAGTCTAATTTTTTTAAACTATGCCAAAAAGCTTAGAATTATTTTATAGATCTTCTAACAGAGATATATACATACTAGTATTCTAATGCAATATTTTTTTTTTCTTGGATGGATAAATATACTTTAGAGTCTTTTTGATATTAAATATTTCATGTAAAACAACTTAATACTAAAAATAAAATGAAAATTAATAATTATAATGAAAAAACAAATTTTCTTAAAAAAATGGGTTTTTGACAGTTTTCGACATTTTTGACAAAGAGGTTTTTGACATGACGGTAAAAACCATGGTGAAATCCAGTAAAAACCGTCATGTGCCAAAAACTTGCCAACCCTGATCCAAATGTAATAAAATACAAAAAAGTGAAGACTTTTTTTCTCTTATTAAAACACATAACATGGAACAAAATTCATACTAAGTAAAATGTAGAATAAACAGCAGAATAAAAACCATTTGTGCATGAAGATCATAAGGTTTATTTATCTTATAGTCATAGGAAAAGTCATAGCTTAGAATAGAAACAGTATTTTTTTTTTCTTTATTCTTTATATAAATAACAAGAACAATTTACACACAAGGGACTGTCAATCAATTCACTGTAGGCAGAAAAGACTCAGCCTACAATGAAGTCATAAAATCCTTCCTGCTCTGCAAGCACAAGCAGCTTTGTGCATGTTCAAAATCAGTCTGTTGCTTAAAGATAATACTGATACCATTTTACAGCGAGTGTTCAGCAATCATGATGAAATAGAAATAGAATAACCACAGCACGTGATAAATGATCACTAGTAGTTGAGGTGTTGAAGTATGTATAGCCATAATTTGATGCAGATTAAAATCATTTTATGTTTCTTTCTTTATTTAATTGAATTAAAAAAATGGAAGGATGCATGAAAACATTTCTTGAAAAATGGTAAATTAATTTTTTTAAAAAATGGCAAAAATTTGAAAATTTGAAAAAAAAAATCAGAATATGAAAAGTGACAAAACCACAGAAAAATCTCATGCCAGAAAAAAAAGGATAATTTGAAGTCAAATCAAAGTTTTCTATGTAAAATTATCTTAATTTACATAAAATTTAATAAATTTTTTTATATATAAATTTATTAATATTTATCATAAACACCATAAAGTCCACTCATTGAAAACTCAAGAATCCTCAACAACTCAAAAAAGCTCTTATTTTATTACCTAAGTGCTTTATCTATACATGATATTAAAACAGAATAAAATATACAAGAAATCTGTCTTTGAGAGAAATTTAATTATAAGTCTACAGAATTGGCTTTCAATGCCCTTGGAATTCTAAAACATGCCCTTACTATTTTTAAAAATTTATTTTGAGAATATCAATTTAAAAAAAAAAAAAAAAAACTTTATTCAGCAATTAAGTAAATAAATAAATTAATAAAATGAAATTAACAATGGAAATCGGGCATGCAAAGAGAACAAATTATTGGATAGGCTTGTTACCTTACGATTCCATATAAGTTAGTGCCACTACAATTGTTCATATGTCTACTGTCTGGCTCGTATAAGAAAGACTTTAGAACCGGTCTCAGATTGGTCCTGTTGCTGAGATAATTGTTCAGTCGACTTTATTTTAGGGAAGTCCGGCATTTTTTTTTTTCTCCCATTCAACAGAACATTCTGAGAATTAGCAGAATATTTTTATCCTATGGATGAAGTCCCCTCCTTACAAGTTTTGGAATCTTCGAAAGCAGAAAACCTACTCAGGGTTTTTCTTATCTTAGCCTGACAGTATGTGTACCATATAAGAAGTATTTTGTGATTGATATTAATAGTAGGGAAAAAAAGAAAATGTGATTCTTAAATTTCAGATGCCAATTGATAGCTGAAAATTGGGAGTACAGAAGAATTTCTTTAGAAATAAACAATAATTTGTTTGGGATTTTAGAAGCCCCAAGGTATCCCAAGTAGACATTTAAAAAAAGGGAAAAGAATAAAAATAACAACATAAACTTATCAGAAAATACAATATTTTGTAATGTTTATTAAATGCATTCAAGGCTAGAAAAAATAAACTAATGTTATGGTTCCTGCAAAAATTTAAGCATTCTGATTTTTAAAGGCATTTAATTTGTCCTTATGTATGATTCAGTCCATCAAAGTAGATAATATGGCCTGATGAATTTGTATGTATTCAAATAACAATAATAAAGCCCAATACTAATACATTATATTAAATGGGATATATTCATATTCTAAATATAACTGTGGCTTTGGTAATAACCAGGTAAGGCACATTTTTAATATTTTGAGTAATTAACGTTTAAAGTTTTCAAAAATGTCTTTTTATCATTACTTAAAATAGATTAGAACTTAATAAATTTCACTACATTCAATTAGAATATAATAACCCTTTTTTTTTTTTTTTTTTTTTTTTTGCCAAAATAGTTACATAAAAATGGTTTTTATTAATTGAGATCCAATTAAAAATGTAACTCTTATCTGGTTATTATCATTGTACATTTACTTTTTAATCAATGTAAATAAAATTAAAATTTATTTTAACTTGAATGTAGTGAAAATTGTTAAGTTCTAATCTATTTTATAAAAGTAATGATAAAAAGACATTTTTGAAAACTTTAAACCTTAATTACTCGAAATATTAAAAATGTGCCTTACCTGGCTATTACCAGAAGCCGCAGTATTATAGACAATTTAAAAGAATAAATAGAAAGGTTACCTGGTTATTATTACCGTTAATTTATGCACTTAACCTAATTATTACTGTTTTTTCTATTTTTAAATGAAAATTTATAGTCGTCTTAAGACTGGAAGTATTCGATTTTCATTTTTCAGTACTATGGCAGATGAAAGTACTCTTTTAAAGCTACATTTTTCCAAATTATCTCATTTTTTTCAAAAATGTGCCGTACCTGGTTATTACTGGATGGTTGGTTGGTTGATTTTTGACGTCCGATTATCTACGCTAGGGATATAGGACTAGGGGGGGAGTGCCCTTCGTGGGGATCTTTCTAAGGGAACCTAACCCGTATTCACACAAGGTTCGAAGAAAACCACGAAAACTCCGAACAGTTAGGCCGACAGCCGCGATTGGGTTCGAACCCAGCACCTGCCGTCTACCAGTTGAGAGGTCCGAACCTCTCGGCCACTGGTGGGGCGGTTATTACCGGAAGCCACAAATATATGAATAATCATTAAACATGCTTATGTATGCCTTAGTTACAGCTGCCATTAATTTTGTTAAAATTGACACATTAATTTGTTAGATGATAAATAGTAAAGGTCATCATAATAAATCGGTACATTTCAAAATATAATTTTGAGCCCATTATTAAAAAGTATTTGGATCAATTTATTATACCTGCAGTTGTGTCTTCAACAACTTTTTCGTATTCTCGTAGCTTTAAATATACAGCTGCTCTGTTTTTCAGTAGTGTAGATCTATTAATATTCTCATCTGTAAAAAGCTTGAGACCTTTGGTGTATTTTTGAGTTGCACTCAGAAAATTCCCATCTGAATATAAAGCATTTCCTTCATCTTTTAAGGATAAATAATCAAAGTTAGAAGTTTCACTTGAAAACATTTCACTTGATTCTAAATAAGTTTCTGAAAAAAAATAAAAAATAATAATAAACTATTAAAGAAAATTAAAGCATTAAAAACAATAATATTGGTACAACTCTACCAAATTACAAAATTTACAATATAGAAACAAAATACAAAAAAAGGTACTTCTCTATTATCCCGTCGACCAATTTCGCCAAATTATACAAATCGCCAAACTGATAGCCAAATTTTACATATTGACAACATTTTTATTTTAAATAATGAAAAAACAAATAATTAGTGGAATATTAATAAAAATTCAAATAAAAAAACGACATTAAAATCACTTAATGACATTTTAAACACGTGAATCTTATTTAATGTAATTGAATGTGACATTCATGATCATCCATTATTGGCATTTAATTTTATAGCTTGGCGATAATTTTTTGGTCGACGGGATAACCTAGAAGTACCAAAAAAACAAATAATAACAATTTAGTAGAGTATAAATACAGTATAGTCTCAATTATCCAAGTTAATGTGGACTAAGATTAGTCGAAAAAAGCAAAAATTATAAATAAAATAAATCATATATAGGTTTAAATGTATATTTCAACAAATACAAAAGTTAAACAGGTACATGCAATTCATATCGTTACAATAATTAAAGAAATATTTAACATTTTAAAAAAAATACCTTTTTTTTTTTTTTTTTTTTTTTTTGTAGTTGTTTTTGTTACATTATTTTGGCATTTTTCAGCAGCAATGTTGTGTCCATTTTTAAAGGATAACAGGAATACTGGTGTCACTTTTTTCTAATAGTTCCTTTTAAATGTTACATAATGCAATTTCTTTTGATAGACAGTAATAAAAAATACCTTTAGAAGTATATTAAAAGATATTAAATTTTTAATAGCATAAATAAAGCAATTAAAAGACTTTGAATTTCAGATTGTCATTTTCCTGGTGTGGGACCGTTCAAGTATTACATAAGCATATTTTTAGTCATTTTGTACCCCCTTCCCCCCCTTGTAAGAAAATATAAGCAAATGCTAGACCCCCCCCCCTCTGCTTACGTAAGATTTTATACATCAATACTTCTTGACTTATAAAAAGTTACCAATCAATTACATTATTAATCCTACAAATCTATATAGGCATATAGGGATTGTGGTATCAAAATATATAAAATGGTTCTAATATATTGTTGCTTATTGCATTGAACAAACCGCAGAATACAAAATGGTTTAAATATATTGTTATTTATCACTTTGAACAATAAAACAAGATATACAAGAAGTCTTAACTTACTTAGGCATCATAAGTAAAATTTTTGACCTGAATCATATAAATGTTGGAGTTCATATTTTAATCTGATGTCCAGGATCCTTGAACCCATGTTTCAACATTGTCTATTATAGAGTTTTCACTGGAACAGTGGCCTGGGGTATTGCAGGTTTCCGCTTTACGGTCCTTGTTTGCTTGTTGATTTTGAACTGCAGTTGCTTTGTTGTTTAATGCTTACGTAAGAATTGTCGTGAACCCCCCCCCCCCTTGTCAGAAAAAATAAGCAGACTCTGGATCCCTCCCTTCCTCTTTAGAGCTTATGTAATACTTGAACGGTCCTTGTGTTGCACTGTGATGCAGTGATAGAAATTAGGAGATAAAAGGCAGGCGTCAAATGACGACTACTGTAAAATTCTTAGGCGTCAAATTAAGATTTTTAGTTGCAGTTTCTAAAATTCGTATTAATATTACTGTAATATTGTATATAATTTATGAGTGATTCTGAGTATTTTTTTAAATTCGCATCAAAAGGTTACAACAGACATGGGGAAAAAAATCCACTTCCAGTACTGTTTTTTTTTTTTTTTTTTTTTTTTTTTTTGGAGGGAGGGGGGTCGTGTCCCCTTTATGAAATTTGCATTTTTCGCTATCTTTTAACAAAACTTGTCGTTTTTCCACAATCTTTAGACAAAGCTTGCCGTTTTTTCTTGATTTTTTTACAAACTTGCCGTTTTTTTTAAATCTTTTGAAAAGCTTTGCCATGTTTTTTCGCGATTTGCTGATAAAATTGCCTGTGCTTTTTCTCAATCTTTTGACGAAATTTGTCGTTTTTCGCGATTGGTTGACAAAATGTACCATTTTTCAACGATTTTTTTTTTTTTTGCTGATCTTCTGTGGAAATTCAGATTTTTTCCACGATCTCTTGAAAAAAATGGCATTTTTTCTTACAACGATTAACTAAATTAATTTTTTTCGGCGATCATTTCTCGAATTTTGCAATATATTTTATGTCCGAATTTTTTGGATTTATGACCGATTTTTTGTAATTTTCGGAAATGATTACCGTAATTTATCAGAAAATTTGGACCATAATCATCCTTGATACTACTTTTTGGAAAAGCACAAATACTTATTTTTATTTAAAGAGTATAGAAATTAATCTCTAAGATTATAAATAATGAAGCAACTGTAAAACTAGTGTAAAGCTTTTCTAATTATTGCTATATTTTAGAAATAGAAAAATGCATTTAATTTGTGAAACAAAATTAAAACTTGGCAACTTCTAACCAATATTAAACAAAACTTTATCCAGTATTGGTAATTACAGTTGAACTTAGTAAAAAGAAAAAAAAGAAAAGAAAAATACAAAAATAAAAGAAGAAACTAATGATAATAATAAAAATGTAATGCATTCACATTGGAATCAAGAGGTGATTCTAAATATAAAAAAATTGTGAAATTCACAGATTTTTTTTTAAAGGTTACAGTAGACGGGAAAGGGCTGGGAATAGCCCTCCTCATTTATTATGTCTGTCTGTGTGTGTGTGTGTTTTTTTTTTTTTTTTTCAATGGTTTGGCAAAAATTGTGGGTGGGTGGGGGAGGGGGGTGCGATTCCTTGAAGAAATTTGTGTTTTTTCACAAATCACAAACCTTTGATGGAATTAACAGATTTTATCACAATCCCAGGACAAGATTATCATTTTCTCTATAATTCTTTGACAAAATTTGCGTTTGTCTAAAGATTCTGTGACGAAATTAAGATTTGTTTTCACGATCCTTTGTAGAAATTTGCGGGGTTTTTTTTGGCAAAATTATAATTTTTTCGCGATTATTTGATGAAATTTGCATTCTTGTTTGCAATCCTTTGTAGAAATTTGCAGTTTTTTCTCTATCATATAAAAAATTTGTTTTTCTTTTGCTATTTTATCGAAAAAATGCTTTTTCGCGATTTTTTTACCAAAATCGCCAATTTTTTATGCGAACAATTGACGAAATTGATTTTTTTGCTACTATTTTTAGAAATTCACGATGATTTTAAGTTCTAAATTTTCAAACTAGATCGCTTTTTTTTTTTAAAAAAAATTCGGAACTGAATGTCTAATAAATATTTTTTTTTTTTTAAAGCTAGGCGTCAAATTTGACGACCAAGAATAATTTTGTAGTCATCAAACTCAATTCTTTAGTTGCATTTGACGACTAACGACCGCTAATTTCCAACACTGCTGTGATGTGTGGAAAATAAAAGGCCTTCTGCTATACTGTATAAAAATCTTTTTCTAGTTTTTTGGGTAGATTTTGTATGAAATACTATCTATTGCAGTCTCTCCTATGATAGAATTTCTGAAACATTTTTGCAGATCCACATTGATCATGATCCCTAAACCCTAAACTACCATCAGTAAAAAAATTTAACTAACTATACATAATACCATTAATTGTAAAACAATATATGAACCATTGAATTTAATACAAAATCACCACATTGAAACATGGGGAAAAAATAAAATGAATACCATTGAAATTTGTTGAACCAAAGCAGAATCATGAGGCCCTCAAATACTTTGGAACTACAAATAAAGTGTGTGATTTTATCTTCGCATTAGCTATGAAAAAGCAAAATACGAATTTGTGGCTACCATCATACTTAAAACTAAAATTAAAAAAAGGAAAAACATTAAAAATAAATCATATTAAATTATTAAATTGGATAGAAAAAGAAAAAATATATATATCATATAGGGTAAACTGTACAGTTATTGACACCTAAATTACAACTTTTCTATTGTGAGACTCAGTGTGACTTAATTTTTATAGCTAAAATGAAACCAAAAGGGGGTAGCGGGTTAAGGGGGGTCTGGCGGCCCCCACCGAATCTGGTAAAATCGTTCCAAAAATCTTGAAGAGGGTCGAAAAACAAGCAGTATAAGCTTTTTACCGACATTACAACCCCAAACGAAAACACAGTAATGGCGAAAAATATGATTTTTTGTGATTTTTATTTTTTTCAACCAGTTTAATTTATTTTTAAATAGTTTAAACGCAATTAAAAATTTGTTTTGGATGTGTGAAAGTCCCCTGAATTTTTTCAGATTTTTTGGTCGAGTAAAAACATGTGAATTTTAGGTTTAAATGCGAAAAAATCGTGAAAAACGCGTCATTTTCAAGATTCAACCCTCTAATTTTTAGGGTTGTTTTCATTTTCCCGAGGGGTGCTCTATAGTATAGATAGCGGCAATCGTCTTCTTTTGAATGCAGGCAACTGGACTCAATTTGGTCAATTTTGGTGAGCGGGGCGATTTTTTGAAAAAAAACTCGAATTTTCAACTTTCGGTAAATTACGGCGCGTACTTGGTATAATGCGTCTTTGCTATAAAAAATACATCTCTATAGGGGTTTTTGAAGTCGCTGATCACGAATTTGATGTCAAAAAAAAAATTTTGACAACAAATTCACCCATAAGTATTTATTAACACAGGTTTGATAATGTAAAATATATCATTGAATCACAGCATTTAAACAATTTTAATATCGTGTTCAACTAATATAATCAATAAAACTAAATTTTCTGGTATAAATCATATTTTATTCAAGCTTACGTAATAGTCACACAGTAATATGAAATAGCATACTACTTTTTTAGAGAGCTAAGTTAACAATTTTACAGTTTTAATCCTCGTCACTATCTTCTTAGGTTCAACGCTTTGAACAGAGAAAAGATTTGTGAGAATCTGTGCTGGATGAATAATTCACGACAAATATCTCGCATGCCCTAAGAAGTAAATGATAGTGGCCACATGTGCACAACAACCGACAGTTCTGAGGCCATTCGCACAATCGCATACGTATTCTTCTATGCCACTTCTTCCAATAGCGTTAGGAACGTATTTTACGTAACACCTGTACTTTTTCCGACTTATGTGCCTCGATTGAACTTCGCATTTCAAAATTGATTTATCTTCCAACAAGTAATGCATATTAAGAACTCCATCTTCAGTACATAATTTTGCTAAATAAGAAACGGTCTGTGATAACTGGTAAGACACTGTAAAAAGTATCTTCAGATCTCTTTCTGTCAACTCCGGAAAGTCTACAACATCATTTGACGTCAGAGGTCTGAAGATCCTTTTTTTTTCTGTTCCAGTTTTTTTCTTCTACCACTTTCGCTAAATCATTATTAACGTTTTTTCTGAGCAACATTTCATTAGTGATCTCATCTTGTAATTCGCTATCACAATTGAGTCGTTTTCCGAACAAGTTAACCAGAAAATTCGCTATTTTGCAATAAGTTTTAGCTGATAGCAAACGTTTATTGTCAAACTCATAATGCAAGAGTTGGAATTTGCTGCCAATGATCCCATGAACAGCCTCTACTACCCATCTTAGTTTAGTTACAAATCGACTGTCATTCGCCTCTTGAGTCGTTAGTTGTTTCCTTTTTCCTTTTAACGCAGGCATCAAAACAACAAATCCTTCAGACTGTAAGAAATTTTTTACATCTCGAAATCCTCTATCAAGTATAAAGACGTCGCCTTTTTGAAGAAGTGATCTTAAACCGCTTGGATCTTTAAAAATCCCCATCATCAACCCCTATAGAGATGTATTTTTTATAGCAAAGATGCATTATACCAAGTACGCGCCGTAATTTACCGAAAGTTGAAAATTCGAGTTTTTTTCAAAAAATCGCCCCGCTCACCAAAATTGACCAAATTGAGTCCAGTTGCCTGCATTCGAAAGAGGACAATTGCCGCTATCTATACTATACAGCACCCCTCGGGAAAATGAAAACAACCCTAAAAATTAGAGGGTTGAATCTTGAAAATGACGCGTTTTTCACGATTTTTTCGCATTTAAACCTAAAATTCACATGTTTTTACTTGACCAAAAAATCTGAAAAAATTCAGGGGACTTCCACACATCCAAAACAAATTTTTAATTGCATTTAAACCATTTAAAAATAAATTAAACTGGTTGAAAAAAATAAAAATCACAAAAAATCATATTTTTCGCCATTACTGTGTTTTCGTTTGAGGTTGTAATGTCGGTAAAAAGCTTATACTGCTTGTTTTTCGACCCTCTTCAAGATTTTTGGAACGATTTTACCGGATTCGGTGGGGGCCGCCAGACCCCCCTTAACCCGCTACCCCCTTTATTTTAAAATCATTAAAGATGCTATTTTTGGATAATGCATAGATAAAAAACTTGAGCCTAAAAGTAAATTTGCAAAAACAAAAGAAATCATTAAATTATTACATGTACATTTAATAATCATTTTAATCATAGTAAAATTAATTATATTAAGTGAAATTCAAATGAAATTGACTTATTTTATGCAATTTTTAATAACAAATGACTGAAAATATAGAAAAGCTACAAAAAAAAAAAAAAAAAAAAAAAAAAAAAAAAAAAAAACGCCACGTTTCTTTCTTTTTTTTTTTTCCCCAATTTCTTTTATTTTTAGAGGAAGAAAGTACTAGATTTGTGAAATTTTTTTACTTCTTGTTTTCGATAGATTTATACATTTTAAGGGTCAGATATACCAAAATGGCTGCCTGTGATTGTCTGTCTATATGAATGTATGTGACACAAATTTTGTGGGCATTCAATCTTAGAAACTAATGCATAAAATTTTATAAAAAATTATATTCAGTTATATTAATTAGTTTATATTCAGTTCATATTAATTTATTAATAATTTTATAATTTATTAATAATTTAATAATTATTAATAATTTTATTAATTTATATTCAGTTAGTTCATTCAATTGGTGCTGATTACATTTTGGTATAAGTCGCTCAGAATGTAGGACAAAATTGGCAAATTTCATTAGTTGTCACTGGCCAATAGTACTTAGCTTTTTAAATAGCCACTTTGTCTAAACTAAACTAAACTAAACTAGTGGCCACTTTTTTATTTAAAAATATTAGACAGTAAAAATTTTATAGGTATCAACATAAAACTGAATAGTTCCAAATAAATATATTGGAAGAAAAAAAAAGTAGAATCTTTGATGAAATGCAAGAAAATTTTATTCTCTCTATACAAAAAAGTGGCCTCTGATAGTCAATTTTTCACTAGCCACTTTTTCTCATTTACTGGCCCTGTGGCCAGTGACTAATGCTAATTTTGCCCTTGAGCTCAAAAGATTGCATATGATGCATTTTTTACAACTTCCACAATAGCTTAATCTCTAGAACTACTACACGAATTTTCATCTAACTTCAGATTCTATTAGTCTTTAATATCACTTGGTGCTTATATTTTATCGTAAATCGTCCAACAGGTAGCAATGCAATGCTGCAATTTTCACTATTTCTACAACTCTATTTTATCTCAAGAACTAATACATGGATTTTCATCAAACTTCAGATTCAGTTTAGATGTTGCAGATTAAGTTTCGGTATAAATCAACCAATAAGTAGCATTTCTATGCTGAATTTTGCATGATTTAAGTAATAGTCATCATATCTCAAGAAATAATGAAATGAATTTTATATCATCAGAGTCCCATGATGAGCAAAGATTGCTATTTAATTTTGGTACCGTGATAGAAAATTTTGAACTACTATTAACATGTATGAGATAGAAGTAAGTTTTGGAACTGACATATCTAACTAGTTTACCATTGCACTTACTAGTAGTCTTGTTTTTTACCTTCTCTACTATCCCAGGATATATTTTTTCTTCATGTTTTACAACAGCATGACAATTAATTATAAATTCATTTGAACTATTGTTGTCACTTTTATCGTTCATTTTCAGTACTGTTAGTTGTTCATGCAAATATATCGTCTACTATAGGGGTGCACAACCTTTTGAAGAGAAGGGCCACTTACAAATACGTCAGTGTGGCCGAGGGCCACATTAATAACAATGGAGAGAATTCGACTTTGAGGAGGTGATTTGTGGCTTATAATCGGATAAAAACTATGGTTTCAGACGGGAGTGGAAGGGATGGGGGTTACCTTTTTCAGTTCGCTTAGCCAGTCAAAATATCAAATTTAGTTGGTAAGGATATGTCCGCAGTTTTTATGTTTGTATATATAACTATTATAGCAAGGATTCTTTTCATTATGTAATAATATTCCTGGACTTTATTTGGGAGAGTAAAATTTGTTTTATTAAAAGTGATAGAAAAAAGTTCGAGATTTTTACAAAGCTGATCTACGAAAAGTGCGCTTTTTACGAAGCTGATCGAGAAAATGCACAATTTTTCCGCTTCTGATCAATAAGATTCGCAACTTTTCGGAAACCATTCGACGAAATCCGCGACTTTTACAAAGCTGATCGATGAAATTCACATTTTTTCCATGCCTGATCAATAAAATTAACGATTTTTACAAAGCTGATTGTCAAAATTTGCGATTTTTACGAGGTTGATCGATGACATTCGCGATTTTTACGAAGCCGATTGACGAAATGCGCAACTTTCACCAAGCTGACAATCGGACCCTCCCCACTCTACACATAGCCGAAACAGGTGCCCCAATTCATTGTTTATTCAAGATTTCAACATTCCTCGCTGCATTCTGTTTAATATTTCCAGATTGTAACACGCCATTATTACCTGTTCACGACAAGTGACAATAATCGGACAATCGGACCCTTCTCACGCAAAGCTAGAAAAGGTGCAGGAACCCCACTTCTTTGTGTATTCAAGATATCAACATTTCCCACTACAATCTATTCTGTTCTGTATTTCCAGATTCCAAAGCGTCATATGCATTTGCAGTTTAACCTCCCCCTCTCCCCCCGTAGATCAGATGCTTGTTACATACATTTCAATTAGATATGCCTTCATTGAACCGTAAGAGAAAATTATCGAAAGATGCAAAAAAAAAAAAAAGGAATGATAATCATGCAAAAGATTAGCGGATAAATTTAAAATAAGTATTTTTTTTTCAGTTTTATTTTATTTAAATGTTTGTGTTGAAAATATGCATAACTAGCTTAACTTTTATTGCATTATATTTACAAATTATAATTGTGATGGAACAAAAATAAATCCTTTCAACATGGCGAAGTACATTATCAGATGCAAGCTGGTAATGGCTTGTTCTGTTATTTGAACAAATAAACTGCAGTTATAATCTTTTTATCCAAGTAAACTTAGTGGGGGGGAAGGGGTGTTAGAAGGTTCTAATTATCTGAAAACTTAAATTTTAATAGCAATTTTGTAAGCGGCCTAATTTATTATTATTTGAACTCAAATGAAAATTTGAACCCAATCAGATAGTTAACAAAAGATACGCATGTTAATAGTGTGGAAAAGAAATGTTAGCTTTCCGTTTTTTATTATTATTACTTACCCATCATATTTTGTTTAAGATAAATCTTTCAATAGTTTTGAAAATCAATTTTTTTTTTTTTTTTTTTTTTTTTGTAAAATATTTACACATTTTAGACACTGAGGATTCCTGGATAACTTTTCTTTCCCGAAATCATCTATCAAAATTAATTTGTAAAGGAGAAAAAAAAAAAAGAAAGAAAAACCTTTTCTAGTTCTCAAATCGTCTGAAAACCGTGTGACCTATATTCCCCCCCCCCTCTCCTCTGCAAAGTGCAAAAATAAACACCATAAATACATGACTTATGAAAACTAAACAAAAAGATTCATGTGTGGGCTAGCTCATAGCATAGGCTGTCTTTTATTTATTTGTTTTTTCTTTTATTGCTTTAGGTTGTTGCAATCTGAAATGAATGAAATAAAATAATTAGAGTTACAAAAATTTTCTTTCAAAATATGTCCGTCAGAGGTCTGCACGGGCCGAAATTTTCAGGCTCGATCCACAGAAAAAAAAATCGACCCAGCAAACATATGAAAAAAAACTGTCGATGACGGAATTTTCTTTTAAATTGAAAACTTCTTTTAAACTATTCATCCATGCAAAATTAATACAATAATACACGAGAAAAGAATATATTAAACATTTACACCTGCTAAAAAGAGAAAGTATTTTCTTCTTTCCAATGCGATTCCGTTTTAGAAGATATACCTTTTATCGCGTATCATCTTTTAGATTTTTGTCTCCATTGCATGGACTATGGATTAATAATACTAATGATAATTGAGACATTTACGTACCACAAACAAAGGTTCATTAAAAGCATAAATATCAAACCTACGGTACTTCTGCATAAATGGAGATAATAAACTTCGAAAAAAAAAAAAAAAAAAAAAAGACTATGGGTCATTCCACATGAATTCAACCAATGGGTGTTGCATCATAGTCACAGATTTTTTTTTTAATTTTATCATAGATAGACATAGTAGTGAAACCCTCAAATCTGAAATTTAAAAGTAATTTTCACAATATTGGCCGAGATATGGCCATTTGAAAACTGGCCATTTTTACAAAATGGCAGCCATCTTGGAATTGTATCACTGTCTAAATATGGCCATAACTTGACAACTAATGGCTCAAAGTTTATATATCTGGTACCAATTTGAAGCTATTTGTACAAAGAATGAATATTTCACATCAAAACAATAATAAATTTTCATTTTTTTACTTTTTATTATGTGCAAAGTGAAAATTTCACCCCAAAAAAGGGCAGATTGTAATGGCTCTAAAAAAAAATGAATCATCATGAATTTTTCTGAAACTTGGTAAAAACGTTGCTCCATCTGTGTGCTTTAAATAAAAAAAAAAATGGAAAGGTAAAATTTGTTGTTTTAAAATAAATGGTTTTTTACAGATAAGGTGTCATTAACCAAATAATGATATTTTTAGAATCTGTGAGCATTCCTGATTCAAAAAATAATGGTTAAAATAAAATTTTCTAACATCTAAATTAATGTAAAAGTATAATCAAAACCTCATTTGTACTAATTTTGTAGAAATCTGCCTCCAGTCCCAGACTCCCTCCCCCCCACCAAAAAAAAAAAAAAAAAAAAAAAAAAAAAAAATTAGACAATTCAAAAAATTTTACACTGAAAAAGATAAGATAATAATTAAGGAATATAATGTATAATTATAAAATACCTATAAATGCAATGCATACATATGGTGATTTACTTCACATATAGGGGCAAGTGGGGTGGAATGGGACAGTAGGTTTTTCTCTTTAAGTATCATTCTAAATATTTCATCAATCACACATTAGGTGAAGTAATGGTACCCCAATCTTCAGTTGAAAAAAGTAGCTGATTTACACAAGCTTGCAGTTATATAAAGAAAAAGATTATTTCAAGAATCAAAACATGAATTCAAAATTTTAAATTTTGAATTCAAAACATGATGTAAAAATTTCATTATGTTTCTATAAGCTGATGTAATATTGCATCATGTTCTATATAAGCTGATGCAATTTAAAGAAAAGATTGCTACTGTACCTTCATCTGCTTCTTAATTGGCTATAATCAAAGTATGATGCTATCTTGCATCATGTTCTATATGAGCTGATGCAATTTAAAGAAAAGATTGCTGCTTTACTTCAAAATTTCAGAGGAAACTCGAACAATTCAAGCATTATTTTTAAACTTTAAAACTAATTAAATCCATTTTAGCTTAAATCTGAAGAAAAAACTGCTATATTATAAAGTTATATGCATGTAAGCAGGGTTGGCGAGTTTTTGCCGAAGGTGGAAAAAAACGCGGAAAAAACCTGGTAAAAACCGTCCTGGCAAAAATAGGTTTTTGCCGAAGAGGTGGCAAAAATAGGCTGTCAATTTAATTTTTTTTTCCCAGAGAGAGAAAAAATATTTCATGAAAGAAAAAATAAACTGCATATTTAATTAAAAAATCAATATTATTCTAAATTTATTTTAACTTTTAAGTTAAATAAGTATAATTATGCATTTTATGAAAGAATACTAATTTTTAAAACAAGATTATAAATGATAAAAATACCAATTTTACATAAATAAATAGAAACTTCATTTATTCATGTTTATACAATTATTAATAATTCACATAATAGAACTGTTGAGACTGAGTAAAACATTTATGTTTATAGTTTATATATGTTAGAAATTCGAAGAAACAGTTACAGTAACCTAAATGTAACTTAATATAAAATTATATTTAAAGCAGAAAACTGTTAAATTTCAAATATTTCAACAATATCTTCCTCACAACCTAAATTTTGCTGCTTAACATGGCGCTTTGCATGGCATAACAGTAAACAAGTTTTGAAAGAGTATCTTTTGATAGCTTATTTCGAATCGTAGTTTGCACAAATGAAAAATTTGAAAAAAATCTTTCAATAGCAGCACTACTTGCTGGAGATTTTTGAAGGTGTACTACCATGGTGTGCTTAAATGATTAAATTTGTGAAAAGCTCAATTTAAAGGTGAAATGTCTATTTGAGAGACAAATAATTTTATGAAGGGTCTTGTTTGAGGTTAAAGAATTTTGTGAAGGGTCCTGTTTTAAGATAAATTATTTTATGAAGGGTCCTTTAAAGGACCTAAAATTTTCCAAAACATATCCCTGACTTAAGGTAAAAAAAAAAAAAAAAAAAAAAAAAAAATTAGGAATGTAATTTTTTTATTTTGTTCTTAAATTCCTAAGACTGAATCCCACTTATTTTTCAAAGATTTAAAACTTTTAATATTAATTAGCAAATTAAATTAAAACATTTAATAGTACACTGTTAAATTTAATTGTTTATATCATTACTATCCTTATTAGCGTGCAGCTTTTACTACATATTGAAGAGCTTTTATTACATTACAAATAGGTTTTTTCCATTTTTGCCGGTTTTTTCCATTTTTCCCCTGGTTTTTTCCAGTTTTTGCCACTGTCCTGGCAAAAATACCTTTTTGCCGGCAAAAATGCCAACCCTGCATGTAAGTAAATATTTCCTTCTTATTTTGTCTAGATTTGTTCCATGTGTAATTTTAAACTTTGGCTTATTTCTTATCATATTCAATGTTTTGCCCTGGATTTGTATTATATTATTGTTATTTATTTTTTTGTCTCATCATATCTAGATTTTTGTTCATATAAATTTTCTTAAATTAAGAATACTTACAGATTTTAAAATAATCATTATTTGGGTCAATGACATCTTATATGTAGAAAACCATTTTTAAAACAACAAATTTTACCTCTCTAATTTTACAGTATAATGTTCTATATATAGAGAAACTGTTATATCTATGCATAATCAAATCATTATACAGAAAGCGTAAAAAGTATATGAACTAAATTTACTTTTCATTTTTGAAATAATCTTTTTCTTTATATAATTGCAAGCTTATGTAAATCAGCTACTTTTTTCAACTGAAGATTGGGGTACCATTACTTCACCTAATGTGTGATTGATGAAATATTTAGAATGATACTTAAAGAGAAAAACCTACTGTCCCATTCCACCCCACTTGCCCCTATATGTGAAGTAAATCACCATATGTATGCATTGCATTTATAGGTATTTTATAATTATACATTATATTCCTTAATTATTATCTTATCTTTTTCAGTGTAAAATTTTTTGAATTGTCTAATTTTTTTTTTTTTTTTTTTTTTTTTTTTTTTTTTTTTTTTTTTGGGTGGGGGGGAGGGAGTCTGGGACTGGAGGCAGATTTCTACAAAATTAGTACAAATGAGGTTTTGATTATACTTTTACATTAATTTAGATGTTAGAAAATTTTATTTTAACCATTATTTTTTGAATCAGGAATGCTCACAGATTCTAAAAATATCATTATTTGGTTAATGACACCTTATCTGTAAAAAACCATTTATTTTAAAACAACAAATTTTACCTTTCCATTTTTTTTTTTATTTAAAGCACACAGATGGAGCAACGTTTTTACCAAGTTTCAGAAAAATTCATGATGATTCATTTTTTTTTAGAGCCATTACAATCTGCCCTTTTTTGGGGTGAAATTTTCACTTTGCACATAATAAAAAGTAAAAAAATGTAAATTTATTATTGTTTTGATGTGAAATATTCATTCTTTGTACAAATAGCTTCAAATTGGTACCAGATATATAAACTTTGAGCCATTAGTTGTCAAGTTATGGCCATATTTAGACAGTGATACAATTCCAAGATGGCCGCCATTTTGTAAAAATGGCCAGTTTTCAAATGGCCATATCTCGGCCAATATTGTGAAAATTACTTTTAAATTTCAGATTTGAGGGTTTCAGTACTATGTCTGTCTATGATAAAAATAAAAAAAAAAATCTGTGACTATGATGCAACAAGTTTTCCTTAAATTGGTTGATTTCACGTGGAATGACCCCTATGATAAACTTTTTTGGTCCGAATTCTTCCGTAAGAGTAAAGATTAATGCTCTGCAGAAATTTACTCGGGACGGGCTGGGTTTGGGACGATTTTTTAATTTTTAATATTATTTTAATTTTTTTTTCAAGACCGGGCTGAGCTTGGGCCTTGTTTTTAGCTATTACACCAGACCGGGTCAGGCCACTAAATTTTCTCTACGGGCCGGGCCAATATTTTTTTCACTCTGGCTGGGTCCAGGGTTGGGTTTTTGATGTCAAAAACTGGTTTTTGACATGACAGTGGTAAAAACCGCGTTTTTACTGGTTTATTCCGTCAAAAACCCATCATTTTCAAATTTCGTCTGATTTATAATGCAAATGCAACATGAAATTCATTTCTAAGTTAATTTTTCTTGTTGTTCTTATTATTTTCAATTACATTTGTTAAATTTATTTAAAAGAAGGATTTCCTAAGTGGGAAAATTTAAAAATACAAGAGTAAAAGGAAAGAACAATATTTGTCATAATCTCCATTAATATAGATTCTACTAACTGCAAAGGACATTAATATTAAATGATAAAAGGTTATTATTGTTATTAAATAACATTCAATATACATTTCTTATAAACTATTTAAATCATTTTAGGGATGCAAAAATGTTATAGATGAAAATAGATGCCAAGAACTGGTCATTGAATAAATTTGAATATTATATACTAGAAGATAGCCCGTCAAAATGACATGTTTCTATTTTTGAAAGGATGATAAAACATTACAATAACTTTGGTCAGTCATAGCCACTCTAGGCTTAAACAATTTTGAAAAATACAAAGATTGAATGTAAGGGAAAATCTAAAAAAATAAATAAATAAATAAAATAAATAAAATTCAATAGAAATCTGCATTTAAAACTATAACAAAACTATCTGGTGGATGGGGAGGGATTGTAATGAACAAATGCCAAATGCATAAATTAAAAAAAAAATAAAGTAAGGTAAAATATCAATTATAAAAGAATGCATTGTGAAACTACAGCCAAAAAATATTTTAAAATACTGAGAGAAAATAATAAAAATATCCAAAATGTATAAAATTTTTCCCCATTTTGGCCATTTCCAGACAAATATGAAAGGGTAGCCAAATTATTAATTGAATGGGTAAAATAATGGTATAGAATATGCCGCTAATGAGTTTCACTCACAAAATTACAGTAATTATTTCACAAAAAACATGCAAATTAACATGCATTAATAATGCAAAACATGTACTAATAATGCTATTTTAAAACATTTGTGAATTAACTATTTTGTACCATTAGCTAATACTTAAAAGAAAATACTTTATAAGATCGAAAACAAATGTCAACAATAAAGAGTAAACAATCGTGATTCGTTATGTGACAATGAAGTCATTCACGGCTGTAAAAAAAAAAAAAAAAATAAAAATAAAAATAAATAAATAAAAATAAAATAAATAAATAAATAAATAACCGCTTTATATAAAAGCAGAGAAGTGATGCTGCTGCAAATGGGTCAAATTTTTAACAGTTGCTGCAGCATCACTCTAACGCTTTTATAGGAAACTGTTATTTTCTGTGTGTGTTACTTACAGTGTATTCTATAAAAGATGGGGAGTGATGATGCAGCAAATGAGTCAAATTTTTAACAGTGTACCTCTAAAAATTTGACCCATTTACTGCAGCGTCACTCCACAGCTTTTATAGAATGTCTCTTTTATGATCAATGAGAATGCTCCATAACACAGCAAAGTAATCGTTTTCTATAATAGCGGTGGAGTGATGCTGCAGCAAATGAGTCAAATTTTTAACAGTATGAATATTGTGTTTGAAATAGGGAAAAAATTTCAAAGCACAGTAAAATGTAGTGACATCATTTACAGCTCAAACTGTAAATCTGACAAATGAAACGCTCCATTACAACTCTGGAATGTTTGCATTGGACAAAAAATTGATAGCCTTTAAAATCGGAGATAACTTTTCACAATGGAATTTGTCATTGGTCACAATAAATGTTTTTTCTCGTGGATGGGTTGACCCTGGAATCGTTATACACTGAGGGATTTTATATATATAATAATACAGTAGACTCTCTCAAATCTGCAACTGTCTAAAATCCGCACATAATTTACCGATGTAAACAATGAAACTTTCAGTTCAGATGTAGCTAGGAACAAAATTTGACATATTTATTTTTATATCAATTCCATATATATATTTGTAATTTTGATAAATATTACTGAATTCATGTGTATTCAGGAAGAAAGAATAAATTATTTTGGAAAAAATTAAGATATTGCGGATATCACTGATAATCACAATCTTTTTACCAAATATATTTATGTATTAACCAAATTTTTTTGGTTATTAAGTTTGGCTAAACCTGAAATAAAACTTGCTTATTTTATGATTTTGATGTGAATTAGTAATCTTTATAAAGCAAATTTCATGTGAAAAATGCATCTTATTTTTATAGTAAATATTTTATCATACATTACTGATTATTAACTTGACCTTTTCTTTTATTATCTTAATCATGTTAAAAATTATCTAAATTTTTATCATTTTAGCTTATTACTTATTTTAATATTTTATTATATTGTAAGCCTTCATAATAGTTTCGATTTCATTGTTAATTACATTTAAATTACTATTTTAAAAATATAAACAAAGCAATGAAACAGAAATCTGCAAAATTCTAAAATCCACAAAACCTCTGGTCCCCAGGGTTGTTAAATACCTGGGTTTTTTCAGAAAAAGCCCAACCCACTGGGTTTTTTCAGGGTTTTTGGGGTTTTATCAGGGTTTTTTGGGTTTTATCAGGGTTTTTCGGGTTTTTTCGAGGTTTTTTGGGGGTTATGGGAGGTGGTTCAGAATGCTTGAAAAAAAAAATGTACTTATTACTAAATTTAAAGCAGCTAATTGATTACAAATATATATAAATCAATGACAGTAATCAAAATTATGCTTTGCTTTTAGATAAATTGATTATTAGTAATAATTTATAAATTATTTTTTTTGTTATTACTAATAGAATAAGCCAAGTAATTCTACATGTCTACATAATTCAATTAGGATTCTAAGCATATATGGTATTTTGTTATGAGTTTCTATTGTATAACATAGAACACGTTACACATCAAAGTATTTTTTTAATGGGAAAAAATTTGTGTTTCTTGCACAAGCTACAGAGATTAACTAACAATTATTTCTTTTAAAAATTGTGATGGTATAATTAGGACATTTCTTTTCTTTAGGCTGGGGGGGTGATGGTTATAAATTTTATGAGTTGTGTACTGATATTAAGAAATATATTACAATACATTATATATGTAATATAAATACATTATATATGTAATTTAAAGTTGAAATTTTGAAAAAACCCACTTGGGTTTTTTCCTGGGTTTTTTCAAGTGGGTTTTTTCAGAAAAAACCCACCCGGGTTTTTTGGGCTGGGTAAAATCATAACAACCCTGCTGGTCCCAAGCTGTGTAGATTTGAGAGAGTCTACTGTATTTCAAAATGCTTATCTTATTCACTTCATAAATGCAACTAAAAGGTGATTTTTATTTTCAGTTCAATAAGCAAAATCTTTAAATTTTTTATATTAATAAAATTTTGATAAGACTCGATTTCAATTGAAAGCTTTTGGATTTAAAATTTAATGAATAACAAAACAATATTTAAGAAAAATCAGGGTATAGCAATAATTTATATGTTCTAGTTTTTATTTTTTAACTTTAGTGCTAATATTTATGAGTCTTATAGACAATTCCAGCACCTATATTTTTATATATAAATTTTTACCTGAATAGTCATGAAACATTTTTTTAATTAAAAATTACTAAAGCTACCATAAAATCAGACTATTTATATCCTGCTTACATTTTATTTAAAATTTATTCAGGTATTATTTAAAGTGCATTAAAAGAAATAACACATTGCATATTTTTTAACATGTATATGACTGTATGAGTAAAAATCTTTTACCTTTAAAATTATTCTTAAATTATTATTACATTTACAGAGAATCTTAAATGTTTTTTAATGCAGATTTTGTTTTTGTTTTTATGAATAAATATACTTGAGAATCTTTTTGATACTGAATATTTCACATAAAATGGCTTAATACTAAAGACAGAATAAAAAAATAATTATTGTTATAATATAAAAACAAACAATTAAAAAATAAGTTTTTGACAGTTTTCAACATTTTTGACAAAGAGGTTTTTGACATGACAGTAAAAACCATGGTAAAATCTGGTAAAAACCGTCAGGCGTTAAAAACTTGCCAACCCTGTGTTTAACTCTATTTTATAAGCCTAAAAATCTTTAAAAAGAATAAATTTTAATGTTTAATAGTAGAATAATGACAACTTAAAAGTATATGCCTCTTTTGCAAAATTTTTTGGACCAAACCAAGTTTTACTGATTTTTGAACAGACTTGGCTATGCCGAAAAAAGGATTTTCATACGGGATGATTCAACCGGAACTGATTATTTTGATCCGTGAAGACTAGGAAGAATAAAATCAATCCCAGCAATAAGGTATTTTCCAAGAAAGTACCTTATCTACTCTGTTAGTGTTACATCACAAATTTTTTGCCTTGTAGGATAAAATTGCTTAAATAATGTGAAGTAAAAGTAACCTTCTATTATTTGAGAAACTGTGCTATTTGTAAAACATATAAAAATAGTCATTTTTAAATTAATACAACACTTAAATAAATTTTTATCAAGCATTATCCCATAATTTGTGACAGAATAGATTGCAATATCATTAAAATAACATGTTATTTAAAATTCTTTGTCATTTTTATACAATGGATAAGAAGTATATACAATACTTTCAAAGATATAATAAAATAAAAAGGCTTTTGCATTGAAAGATTTACACAGGAAAAATAAGTTTATTCATGTAAAAGAGAAGACAATAATCTTTCATTTCTTATCATAAAACAATATAAAACATATACAGTAGACTCCCTCAAATCCACACAGCTTGGGACCAGAGGTTTTGCAGATTTTATAATTTTGCAGATTTCTGGTCATTTCTTTGTTTACATTTTTTAAACAGTAATTTCAATGTAATTAACAATGAAATCAAAAGTTTAATGAATGCTTCCAATATGCCAAAATATTAAAATAAGTAATAAACTAAAATAATAAAAAATTAGATAGTTTTTAAAATGATAAAAATACTAAAAGCAAAAGTCAAGTTAATAATCAATAATGTACAATTATTCATTATAGAGATGAAATTGTTTTTCCTAAATTATTCAATGAAACTTGCCTCATAAAGATACATTACTAAATCACATCAAGATCAAAAAATAATGAAGCTTTATTTCCGGTTTAGCCAGACCTAATAACTAAAAAAGCTTGATTAATACATAAGTATACAGTAGACTCCCTCAAATCCACACTCCTAAAATCTGCAACTCTCTAAAATCTGCACATATTTTACAGATGTAAACAATGAAACAGTCAGTTCAGATGTAGGTGCAAAATTTCACTTTTTTAGTTTTATATTAATTCCATACATTTTTTAATTTGTAATTTTTGTTAAAGTTATTCAATTGATGTTTTTTTTTTTTTTTTTTTTTTTTTTTCATGAAGAAAGAATAATTTATTTCTGAAAAAATAAAGATATTGCTGATATCATTGGTAATCACAATCTTACCACATATACTTATGTATTATAATCAAGCTTTTTTAGTTATTAAGTCTGGCTAAACCTGAAATAAAGCTTCATTATTTTATGATCCTGATGTGAATTAGTAATGTACTTTTATGAGGCAAGTTTCATTGAATAATTTAGGAAAAACACATTTCATATTTATAATGACTATTTAATTGTACATTAATGATTATTAACTTGATCTTTGCTTTTAGTATTTTAATCATTTTAAAAATTACCTAAATTTTTATTATTTTAGTTTATTACTTATTTTAATATTTTAGTATATTGTAAGCATTCATTATACTTTTGATTGTATTATTAATTACATTCAAATTACTGTTTAAAAATTGTAAACAAAGCAATGACCAGAAATCCGCAAAACCTCTGGTCCCAAGCTATGCGGATTTGAGGGAATCTACTGTATTTGGTAAGATTGTAATTACCAATGATATCAGCAATATCTTTATTTTTTCAGAAATGAATTATTCTTTCTTCATGAAAAAAACATGAATTCAATAACCTTAACAAAAATTATAAATTAAAAAATGTATGAAATTGATAAAAAACTAAAAAAATCAATTTTTGCACTTACATCTCAACTGAATGTTTCATTGT
Source organism: Maratus speculifer (assembly GCA_964019185.1). NCBI lineage: Eukaryota > Metazoa > Arthropoda > Arachnida > Araneae > Salticidae > Maratus > Maratus speculifer. The sequence continues at coordinate 3,403,717 of CAXHSM010000011.1, read as the reverse complement.
TCACATCCATAAAATATGTGCGGATTTTAAGAGTTGCGGATTTTAGGAGTGCAGATTTGAGGGAGTCTACTGGTAGACTCCCTCAAATCTGCACAGCTTGGGACTAGAGGTTTTGCGAATTTCTGGTCATTGCTTTGTTTATGTTTTTTAAACAGTAATTTGAGTGCAATAATTAGTGCATTCAGAACTATAATGAATGCTTACAATATAATAAAATATTAAAATAACAAAAATTTAGATAATTTTTAAAATGATTAAAGTACTAATAGCAAAGGTCAAGTTAATAATCAATAGTGTATGATTAAATATACATTATAAAGATGAAATGTACTTTTCCAAAATTATTCAACAAAACTTGCCTCATAAAAGTAGATTACTAATTTACATCAAAATCATAAAATAAGGACTTTTTTCAAGTTAAGTCAAGCTTAGTAACCAAAAAATCTTGATTATTGCATAAATATATTTGGTAAGAAGATTGTGTTACCAGTGATATCAGCAATATCTTGAATTTTTTTCAAAAAAATATTATTCTTGCTTCGTGGAAAAAACATGAATAGAGTATTATTAAGAAAATTACAAATAAAAAAATATATGGAATTGATACAAAACTAAAAATATAAAATTTTGTCCCAATATCTGAACTGAAAGTTTCATTGTTTACATCCATAAAGTATGTGCGGATTTTAGAGAGTTGCAGATTTCTGGTTTGCGGATTTAAGGGAGTCCACTGTAAATGTGAATTTCATTAAAAGATGGTAAAAAAAAAGTCTAATTTCTTTAAAGGATTGCGGGAAAATGTCAAATTTGTCAAAGGGCTATTCAGAGGTGAATCTAAATAAAAACTTTTTGAAATTTAGAGCAGATTGTGTGAAAATGGGGGGGAGATTTACTTTTGACTCTGTGTTTTTTTCCACGATCCTTTGATGAAATTTGCGATATCTTTTCCCGCAGGTTTTTTTACGATAATTTTTTTTTTCTGTGATCCCTAGCCGAAATTTGTTTTTTTACAAATCATTGATGAAATTTGTGTTTTTATTTCACTATTGTTTCACAAAATTCACGGGGTTTTTTTTCACAATCTTCAGATGAAATTTGAGCTTTTTCACAATTATCTAACGAAATTTGCATTTTCACCGCAAACCGCTTACGATATTTATGATTTTTCTGTGAATAATTTGAGAAATTGATTTTTTTTTTTTGGGGGGGGGGGGGTGACAATTTGTTGAAATTCATTGTATGTTTTTTGTTTAAATTTCCAAATTAATGACGATTTTTTTTCTTTTTTTTTTTAACCAAAAATTTATGATTTTCAGAAAAAGCAGAACATAATTGCCTTTGGATCGCTTAATGAATGCAAAATTCGTCAAAGGATCATTATTGTCACAGAAATCGGGTAAAACATGCAAATTTTAATAATGCATCACGGAAAAAAAATGTGAATTTTGTCAAAGGGTCGTTAATAAACGCTAATTTAGTCAAAAAGCTGCTAAAAAAGCACAAATTTCATTAAAAAATCACAAAAAAAATGCGAATTTTGTCAGAGGGTTGCCAGATAAATGCAAATCTAGTCAAAATACTGTTAAAAAAATGCAAATTTCATCACAGAATCACAAAAATGGCGTCAATTTCTACAGAAAATGTAACCTGACCCTAAAACAGAGTTTATTAGACCTGAAACAAAAGTAACTAGTACAGGAAGGGAATTTATCCCTTTGAAAACTAAAAAGACTATATAAAATCTTGACTTATTCTTTTCTTTTAAGTAAAAACACAATTTGCATAATTATTCTGAGTTGTGGATAAATGGTATGGTATTTTGTCATGTCTGTATTTGTGTAATTCTTTTAAAAGCTCATAAAATAACTGTAGGTTTTTAAAGATTTTTTTTCTCCCTCCCAAACAGCTAAACTCCCTTCCATTTAGGGAGAAGGAGACTCCCCTCCTCTGGAAAATTGAATTTCAGGCCCTGAGTTAAATATAAGAGATGGTTAAATTTGAATATTAACTATAAATATATTTATAAGGCAAGTAATGATAACTAACTACCATAAAAATCGGCTTTTTTAGATCCTTCGACAAAATTTACAGGGTTTTTTTTTTATTATTCTTTAATAAATTTTACGTTTTTCTTGCTGTCTTTTGACAAAATTTCAGAGTTTTTTTTTTTTTTTTAATAATCCGAAGTAAATTATTTTATGACAGTTCTATATCAATAGTGCAATAAGTATCTTTTATAATAACACTGCTTGTAAAGCAGAATCTGAAAAAAATAAAAGAGGTGACGCTGATTCAAAATAAATGTTATGCTACTAAATTCTATATAAAAAGCTTGATTCCATTATAAATGACAATAAAAGGCGGATTTTTTTTTTTTTTTTTTTTTTTTTTTTTTTTTTTTTTTTGTAGGGGGGACGTCTGCCCAGGGGCCCATGAAACTTGTCATCGGTCCTAAAATTCAATATATATTCTTTTTGTAGAAAATATTTATAAGAGTTTATGAAAAAATAATTAAACTAAATTTAATATGAATTAGCAGTAAATCGACTTTTACTAATAAAACCCGGCTTTCTTCGAGTGGTTAAAAACAAAAAAAGCAGGCAACTCTACCGAACAGGAAATAATTTTGAGGCCTATAGCTACAATGGCTGTCGCCTCGAATGATCCTTACTATACAACAATTTAGTAAAAACAACAAATCACAATATTTAATTTCTTTTCCATTACATACCTATATAAATGTAACTAACTACAAAGATCGAAGAAGCACGTGTTCGTGTTGTTTTACCGCAACTGCTAGCTTGTTTACATTGGGCGCGTTCAAATGACATCATTTTTGCGCGCGCGCGCTCAGAAGATTTTGCATGGAGTAGGTTTTATCGAAGAAGGGAATTTTAAAGTTATTCAATTACTGCATCATTTTTATGGTTCAAAATAGGTAAATACACATACTATATACCTCTATCGTTCCAAAACATGATTCTCGTAACAGAAATACATACCTGCGGTCACTCAAATAAAACCTAAACTATTCCAGAAAAGAATCGAGTGACCTATTTTATCTAATTAAGCCCGATCAGCATTTAAAATATGACCACCAACCTTAGTCAAAAATCGCGCGCTACTCAAAAAATTTATGTGGGTGATTTGATCACGTGAGGTTGGTAGGTTGATTGATTAAATTTAACAATTCAATTGGGGATCTAAAAATTTTAACTTTTTAACAATTTTTTTTTATTTATTTATTTAAAAATGATTTATTAGTTGCTTTATATTTTTCGCGATAGATAAAATTCTGTTATCAACCAAGATTGGGATATCAACGTATTATAAGATTTATTTTTAATCTAGTATATTGAATGTATTTCAATGTAATTTGCTCTGTTAGAAAAATTTTCAGAGAAAGTTTTAGTGTATATATTTCTTATTTAATCCCTTGGGGACGAGCGACCACTATATATGCCGGCACCGATTGTACTCAGATCCCGCGAGACTACCATTCATGCCGGCGCTGTTTGTACTCACATCCCACGAGACTACCATTCATGCCGATCAAACGGAACGTTTTGTTTTTCACAGTTTAGCATATAAAAAATTTATCCTAATTCTATTTGAATGTATATTAAGGAAGAAGACTTCTCCTTCAAACTAGGAAAACTAATGAAAACATTTTTTTTTATCCACACGAATTTAATTTTTTATGGAAATACTACAATGGGAAAAAGATTATTTTTTCATCACGTCTTTGTGTTTCATAAATCATTTTACGCGTCTAGTAAAACTTTATTTTTCTTTATTAGAAAAAATTCTACTGAACTTGAGAGGGAAAATTTTGCGGTTAAAGAATAGGATAACGTAAGTAAGCATATTAATAAGCATGTGCACGTTTACGAATGACAACACGAACATCTGATTCATGGCTTTATTTTTCGCGCTTTTATCTCGATCAGGAATACTATTTAGTTTCAAAAATTGACGTCATCAAGATTTCGTATTTTCTTTATTTTAGAAGGTAAGATTTATCTTTTTTATCGTTTTATTTTATTTCAGAAGTGCTTCGCAGTTAAAAAAATAATAATAAGAAAGAAAGAAAAGTGTTATATACTGATTGTGAGTGCGTTCCTCTTTTTATTTTACTTTTCACGCTTGTTTAAATTAATTCGTTTTAAATTAATCATAAATATTTACTCGATATCTTTTATTAAATTCTGACTATTTTAAAGACTATGCGCATACATTAGCATGCATATTTTGAATCAAAAATCCGTTTTAGCTGTTATAATTGAATATATTCCATGCATTATTTGATGTTCAGCTATATATGTCTTTTCAATTTCAAAAATACTTTCAACATTAATGGCATTTTTATCAGTATATTTAAAATTACTATTTAATTTCATTCACTATTAATTACTTTTAATTTCATAACTTTATTTATAGTTTTAAATATTTAATACATAAGATATAACTAAAGATATTTCAACATCAATAAATTCTTTGATGAATGTATTTTAATTTATTATTCAAGTTAACTCATTATTATTATCAAATTACTTATGTTATGCTATAAGTGATAACATAAGTAATTTGATATTTTAAAGTGATGATTCATATTTGTTACGACTTCATTCCTTGGGGAAAGAAATGATCCCTATGGGGATTTTGTCGTGACGTCATCCCCGTCCCGAGGGAAAAATAGTTTAGAATGTTTTGAATCCCGCTTGGATGGAAGTTGTTTTGATCCGGCGAAAAAGCCGAGAAAACTATTATTTAATATATGTTTTGTGAAGTACAGTGTATGTTTATATGTTTTGTGAAGAATAAACTGTGTGTTTAAAAACTGGATGATTTTATGAGACGAACACAAATATTATTATTCGAAAGACTCGATGACAAACGATTACAAGAATTCTTCATGGTGACGCCAGAGTTGATAGAACACGCTCTTTGGAATACTTAATTTATTATTCTTTTTATTGGATTTAAGATTATTGATTACACGCGACGACTCTGATGTCAGTGCGACCTGATCGAGGTAAGTCCCTTTAATTATTTAATTTGAATTCTGTAAATAATTTTGAAAATGGATATAGAACGAACTAAACTAAAAAGAACCGCGGTAAGAGAATTGTTTACTAAATTAACTACGAAAATAGATAATACATTAGAAAATCCAGTTAATGAAACTTATTTAGTCGAAGCTAAAATTGAAGACTTACACGATTTAAAAAATCAGTTAGATGAAAAACTTAAAGAATTGAAAGAGTTAGACAGTTCGATTGAATCTGAAATTGAAATTAAAGAACTGAAAAAAGAAATCACAGGTAGTGATAAATATCGGGAAATGGGTACAACCTTTAAAACAAAACTAGATAGATGTCTAAAATCTTTAGAAAAGAAACCGCAAACAGAAAGTAACAGACATGATGAAAGGCTACCTGTTTCGCATGAAAACCAAACACTTAATTTACCCCGATTAAACATACCGGTATTTAATGGAGATTGTAGTGAATGGTTAGATTTCTGGAATTCATTTGAAGTAGCGATACATAATAATAAGTCCTTAAGTAAGATAGAGAAATTCGCGTATATGAAAACTTATTTAAAAGGAACTGCTTTATCCGCAGTTTCAGGATTTGCTTTAACTAACGAGAATTATGATTCGTCGATTCAGTTACTTAAAAACAGGTTTGGTCGCTTAGACCTAATAACTAGCTCACATATGAATAAATTGTTATTAATTGAACCAGTTAAGTTAATTTGTAATATTAAGGCTCTCAGGAAAATGTATGATGCAATTGAAATTCAAGTTAGATCTCTACAATCGCTAGGCGTAGCTGCCGGAACATACAGTAATTTACTTTGCCCCGTAATATTACAAAAAATTCCCGATGAAATAACACTTCAATATAATCGACAACGAAATTCAGAAGATCAGTTTGATATAAGTGATTTAATGGAATTTTTATGGAAAGAAATTCATTGTCGTGAAACATCACTTTTACTATCAAATCAACAGAGTAGCGGTTCGGAAAATTTGAAACAAAAACAAGCGAGTAATAATTCTTACAATCCTACTAATTTTAACAGATCCAGATATGGTAATAATCCGCAAAAGAAACCAATGTCTACAACCTCCGCCTTTCTGGCGACTGCCGGGAATAAATGTATTTTTTGTTCCGATAATTCTCATTCGAATGAAAAATTTTATTTAAATGTTTCAGAAAGAAAAAAAGCTTTAATAACACAGGGCCGTTGTTTTAATTGCTTCCAACGTCGGCACGTAATGAAGAAATGTTGGAAGAAAAATAATGTGTGTCGCAATTGTAAATTACCTCATAACATTTTAATTTGTGATCAAATTGTAACCCCCCCTTCCTCAAACGATAAACGTGATGATTTGGCAATAGAAAATAGTTTATTTTGTAAAGAGAAAAAAGTAAACAACAAAATTTCAAATACAGTGTTTTTGCAAACGTTTTCCGCGTTGGTAGAAAGTAGGTCAAATGATGGAACATTAATTAGATGTTTGATAGACGGAGGGGCGACGAGGACTTTCATAAAAAAGGAAATTGCTGATTTCTTGAATTTAAAAGTCATTAACAGAGAATCACTTGTAATTTATCCGTTTGGAAATAAACAGTCCGAAAAACAGATGTATGATATCGTAGAATTGGTTCTAAAAAGCAGAATTAATCCCGATCAAAGAAAGAAAATAAATGCAGTTGTCATAGATTCTATTACGTGTGGAGAGGTTGAAGTACCTTCGAATTGGGTAAGACATCTTGCCCTTGAGAAGGAAATTGAATTGGCTGATCTTGGCACTACAACAGAAATACATTGTTTAATTGGCGCAGATCAAATATGGGAAATTTTAAGTGAAAGAAATTTAAGACTTAGTAATAGATTGGTAGCGACAGATAGCATTTTCGGGTATGTTATACAAGGTAAGGGAAGAGAATCAAATGCCAAGGAAGTTCACGTTAATCATTTAATAACTCATGCGGGTAGTGAACCGGATTATGAAAGAATTAAAGACTTGTGGGAATTGGAATCGATAGGAATTAATGTAAAAAATGATGTTTCACGAACAACTGAAGATATTTTAGAACAATTTAGTCAGAATACAACGTATAATGATAAAAGATATGAAACGCGATTGCTCTGGAAAAATGATTTTTCGGAATTAAATAGTAATTATGAAATTGCTAGGAAACGTTTATTTAGTTTGAATAATACATTTAAGCGAGATGAAAATTTATATTTGCGATACAAAGATATTATCGAAAATCAGTTAAAAGATAATATTATCCAGGAAATAGATTATTATCCGAATGAAAACAGACAATCATATTTCATGCCCCATCACGGAGTAGTTAGCGAGTCGAAAGAAACTACTAAACTCAGGGTGTGTTACGATGCCTCTTCTAAAGCAAAGGGAGAAATTTCCCTAAATGATTGTTTAGAGAGCGGCCCAAATTTGAATCCCGATTTGCTTAAGATTATATTGAAATTTAGATATAACCCAATTGCATTTTGCGCGGATATTGAACGAGCGTTCTTGGAAATAGGTATCGCTGAGCAAGATAGAAAATTTTTGCAATTTTTGTGGGGAAGGGATCAGGGGACAAATTTAGGTTTGGGTCGCAATGATATCAGAGTCCTGCAGTTCACTCGAGCTCCCTTCGGAGTAAAATGCAGCCCATTTATATTAGCTGCAACTATCAGATTACATCTTTCTAAATTTAAAAATAAGTTCAAAGATGTTACTGAATTACTGAATGAGTTATATGTGGACGATTTTATTAGTGGCTGCGAAACAATTAAAGATGCTTTCTCTATTTCTAAAGACGCTATTTACATTATGAATCAAGCTTCTATGAATTTAAGAAAATGGGTAACTAATTCTCCCATTTTACGAAATATGTAATTAAAAGAAAATATTGACTGCAAACAAGCACCTGAAGTACTAGGAATCCCAATTAAAGTGTTAGGAATCGTTTGGGATAATGTGAACGATAACATAACTGTTGCCACGGAGCATTTTAAAGCTATAAGTGCCAACCCTTCAACTAAAAGAACTGTTCTAAAGGCCTGCGGTATGTTATTTGATCCTTTGGGCATTCTTGCCCCTTTTACAATTCGTAAAAGTTGCTTATGCAACAACTTTGGGAAATTGGAATTCCCTGGGATGAACCTCTGAAACACGAATTTCACCTTATATTCCAGGAGTGGCTTGATGAAGTCATGAAAACCCAAGCCATGACTATTCCTCGACAATATTTCGATGACTCTAAATTTGAAAACTTGGAACTGCACTTATTTTCTGATGCGAGCCCAAAGGCTTATGGTGCAGTTGCATATTTTAGAATAAAATATACTACCAAAATTTCGACAAAATTTGTGATAGCTAAATCACGTGTTGCTCCCCTAAAACCAATAACTTTACCCAGGCTTGAATTATTAGGTGCTTTAATGTCGGCCAGACTAGCATCTTATCTGAGGAATATTTTTCCAATTATTAAGGAGAACGATATATATTTGTGGTGTGACTCCCAAATTTGTCTGCATTGGATACGAGGTGCTTCTGAAAACTTAAAACAGTTTGTGAGAAATAGAGTAGTTGAAATCAAAGAAAAAACTAACCCTTCCAATTGGCGTTATTGTAGTGGGAAGGAAAATCCGGCTGACAAACTCGCGGTATGCACTCCTTCACTCTCGTAAAGGACAAAGTCTGGCTTTCAGGTCCAGCTTGGTTGCAAATGGACGAATTGCCCTCTGATGAAATACGAGTTAAATCTGATGATGAAATAATGGAACTTAAAAGAGAAATGAAGGATGTTAAAGTTCTCCTTCAAATTTCGCAGGAACCTAGAGATCCCTTGTTGGATATTAACAAGTATAGTAGCCTTAATAAAATGCTGAGGGTCACTGCTTATATTATTCGTTTTATTAGAAACTGTAAGTATAAATCTGAGAAAAGGACAGCTCCCATATCTGCAGAAGAATTGGCCGATGCTCTAAATTATTGGATTCACTTCATTCAAAAAACTGAATTTGAAAGGGAATATTTGCAACTGTTGAACAATTCACCAATCAGCAACGATTCAAGACTTTATAGTCTAAATCCCAGTATGACTCCTGATAAGCTTATAGTTCTTGGTGGACGTCTCCAACATTCTAATTTCCAATTTTCAGAACGACATCCTATAATAATTCCAGGGAACTCAAAATTCACTGAGCTACTAATAATGAGGGAGCATCAGAACTTGTGCCACGCTGGTGTATCAGATACACTTACCCAACTTCGTGAAAATTTCTGGATTCTGAAGGGCAGACAGACAGTTAAATCGTGCCTCAATAAGTGCTTCATATGTAGACGCTACAAGGTAAAACCAGGTAATCAAACTGTAGCTCCATTGCCTGCGGACAGACTTTATGCTGAAAGTGCTTTTGAGATCGTTGGTACGGACTTCGCTGGACCATTATATACTAAAGATATGAATAAACTGTACATTGCCTTATTTACTTGTGCTGTGACTCGTGCCATCCATCTAGAAATTGTGTCCAACTTAAGTACTGAATACTTTTTATTAGCTTTTCGACGATTTATATCAAGAAGAGGACTTTGTAATACTGTTTACTCTGATAATGCCAAATCTTTTAAAAATGCTGATCGTGAAATTCAGAAATTGTACTCGAATTTAACTTCTGAACTTGTACAAAATTATTTTAGTAAAAAAGGCATAACCTGGAAATTTATAGTGGAACGTGCAGCATGGTGGGGTGGATATTGGGAGAGAATGGTTCGAATCACCAAGGGTGCTTTAAGAAAGGTATTGGGACGGGCACTAGTTACTCGGGAAGAACTCGAAACAGTTCTTATTGAAATAGAGGCAATAATAAATTCGCGACCCCTAACTTATGTTTATAATGAACCGGATGAACCATTCCCTCTCACTCCGGCCAATTTCCTTACAGGAAAGAGGTTGACTACATTACCCCCATGGCTGTCAAAGATGATAAAATTATGAAAAGTAATAAAAAATTACTCCTTAAAAGATATTTGTATCGCGAAACTTTGTTAAATAAATTTTGGAATAGGTGGAAGGGAGAATATCTCCTCCAACTTAAAAGTGTACATTTTTCTAAACCTGTAAATGCTGTAAAATGTTTTAATGTAGATGACATAGTTTTAATAGGTGAGGACAAGTTGCCAAGACAAATGTGGAAAATCGGAAAAGTCTTAGAAGTTCATCAGGGCCGCGATGGAAAAGTAAGAAGCTTAACTCTGAAGACTGCCACAGGAATTCTCAAACGCGCGGTCCAGATGGTTTACCCTATGGAACTCGACTAACCTATAAAACTTGGTTTGGTTCGGTTTTGTTTATATATTTTTGTCTTTATTTTATTTTACCATTATGTTAGCATTAGTATTAATTTAGTATTGTTGTTGCTTAATTCTATATAATTGAACTGTAATGTAGTGTGAGTTATAGTAATTGTATTGTATTCATAAGTATTAGTAAATGATTAGTGATATTTTATACATATTTCATAATGATTAAACTACCAAATTTGATGAATGTATTCATCGGGGCGGGAGGATGTTACGACTTCATTCCTTGGGGAAAGAAATGATCCCTATGGGGATTTTGTCGTGACGTCATCCCCGTCCCGAGGGAAAAATAGTTTAGAATGTTTTGAATCCCGCTTGGATGGAAGTTGTTTTGATCCGGCGAAAAAGCCGAGAAAACTATTATTTAATATATGTTTTGTGAAGTACAGTGTATGTTTATATGTTTTGTGAAGAATAAACTGTGTGTTTAAAAACTGGATGATTTTATGAGACGAACACAAATATTATTATTCGAAAGACTCGATGACAAACGATTACAAGAATTCTTCATATTATACATAATTTTATTTAATATTTCATTTTATAATATATTACTATATATATCTATATCTAGCTGTAATGAACAAATTCAGCGAAATGCATATTTTATTTTAAAGTATAGTTTTATTAACTTTTCATTTATTACCATGCAATACTTTTTATTTGATAAATATTTTATGATTTATTATAATTATATATATAATTTTTGAATTTTCAGAACTGCTTTTAAAGAAACATTTCAAATTTGTTTTTTGATGTATGTTTCTATAATAAGCAATAAACACTAACATGTAGAAGTTTTCATACGTTTTATTTAATTAGTCTTATTTGTTAATAAAACAGCTTCATTAAAACGCTTATTTTGTTTAAGAAACGTCTTAAAAATTATTTAAAAGCAAAACTATTGCTGTTTTAACAAAAATATTTTTTAAATTAGGAAAATATTTCGTTTGTTGCTATATTAAACTTACATAAGTGATCTGCGATCATACTGTACTATTTTGAGGGCTAAATAATTTGTTAAAATGTTTATTAAGTACATTTAAAAAGTCATTTTTATATAAAAATATCGTTGGAAATAACTCATTTTTTGTGTGAATATACATAGTAACAACCTACTCCATGTATGTAAATTTCAAAAGATTACATGGAAAAATGAATTTTTTACAATTTTTTAAAGAACGCATTACACGAGTTAGGCGCAAAATCCTTCGGCCCTGAAGATGAAATCGAATTTCCCCGCTCCGTCCTCAGATGCGCGCGCTGTCGCGAACGGGTTAATAATTGCATATTTTACGATATTTTAATACGATATTTTAATCTGTGTGGATAACAGACTAAAATGCATCATAAGATAGGAGAAACAAATGGCACTCAAAGTTATGTTAATATAACCCGTAATATAAGCAATGTACTTATATAATATTATCAGGAGAAAACTTATAAACATTCTAATCATACTTTATTCCTTACAAAACTAATATTTTTAGTTTAAAAAATGTACATCTATTACATTTTGCTTTTTATAATATTTTTATTGTGTATTTTAACACTATAAAATATGATTTGCATCTTAAACTTACTTCTAAAGTTAGAAGAAGAAGAAGAAGAAAAGAAAATAAAGAATGAAAAAATATCATACTTTATTCCTTGCAAGACTAATGTTTTAAAAAGAGATATCTCTTTAAAAAATATAGGTGCAGATAATTTTAATTTTTTTAGTTTAAAAAATGTATATCTATTACATTTTGCTTTTTATAATATTTTTATTGTGCATTTTAACAATATAAAATATGATTTGCATCTTAAACTTACTTCTAAAGTACTTAAAAAAAAGAAAAGAAAGAATGAATGAATGAAAAGCATCAAGAAATTATTTTACGCGTATTCGGATATTTTCGCACATTACCTTTATTTATTTATTTATTTATAACTTTTTTTTTTTGGTTCATTTGCTTAATATGTATATATAAATCACTTTGGAACGATACTTAGAATATTAAAATGAGTTCAAATGTGAAATTTTCTTCTTAAAATATCCTATTTTCTGGTATTTAAATAACTATTTCATTATTATTGGAAACTAAAACGGCCTATAGAGGCGCTGCTCGCAGCCTTCGATACAGGATAACTGTCCCTTTAATTTCCCGTTAACTAATGTTAAAGTCCTATTGAAACAATTCTTTATTATAAATGTATTTAAAAGTTTTTAGATATTCAAATTCGTATAATATTTACTTCGTCATATAAGACAGAAAACAAATGTCATAGGAAATCTGAAATTGTGCAAAAGAATAATTATTTTGAACAAATTTAAAACGCATGTAATGCAATGAGCTTACACGGCGTAATCCTGAATGGATATGTTACATCTTTTCTCCATCAGATGGCGTATTCGAGCGTTTGAATCACCAATAATAGAAGTACATGTGCTCCTGTATTATTAATAAAAAGATTTATCTTTAATAAAAATGTCTTATTTATTAATAATAATAAAAAAAAACCCCATAAACACAGCTTATTCTATTGGGCCATTCTCTTCACCTTTGATGGTAACAGATGATCTTTACATTAGCACCGTCCAATCAAATCCATGATCTGTTCTTAACCTGTCCCTGAGTGCACAGAACCGAGTACTGTGCGTTTGGTTCGGAACACTGAACAGGCGCAATAAGAAACCACTCCATATCCCTGACTCCTGAGCGCGCGCGCTCAGGACCGGTGAGAGGGGGGGGGGGGGCACAGGGGGCAATTGCCCAGGGGCCCGGGAGCTAGAGGGGCTCGCACCGTACCGAAGAAATATAGAGATTTCATATTATTCCAAATCTGAACTTGCACACATTTTTTTAATTTACAAGTTAACTAAAAAATATTTCCCAGAATTGCTCTGAGAAGATTTTTACTAGAGACATAGTACTATTGGTAACAAAACCGCTGCATAGAACAAGACAGACCTTTTCTTTTCTTGTAATGAGGTAAGTACTAATCTAAAAGCTGTCAATTTGTTCATTCGTCTTCTTACAAACAGCCAGGAACTTCCTGTTTTCCTAAGAAATTTAGAAAGGACCCTTTTCTGACCATAGTCATGCCCATGCCTTTAGGCAAAAGAGCCTCTAGACTACAATAGGTCCATCTGATACTGACCACAGAGGTGACAGGAAGACCGACGCATTTATCGGACAAACGATGCAACTGCTAGGGCCCGGCTCGCACTAATTTCGATCCCCTTAGGATACAGAGTCTCTTTATACAGGCTCTGATTACCGATTAGACACGAGAAACACATAC
>CAXHSM010000011.1:3292930-3389930 GCA_964019185.1 Maratus speculifer | reverse complement strand
TTCTCTTTCAAAGTTTTGAAAGGGCCCGAAATTGGGAGCATAGGAAGTAAAGATCAACACGGGCCCGGCCCATTGTAAAACTCAAAAGTTCGGCCCGGGCCCAGCCCGGTCTGTTTATATTTTTACGTTTCTAGGCCCAGCGCTGCCCGTACAAAAATCAATGAAAACAGGACTGTCCGGCCCGGTCCGTCACAATTTCTACTATTTCTAAAAAATTCAGATTTTTATCATATAATTAAGATACTTTTAAAGAATACTGCATACATATTAATGGAATGATTTTACAGTATATTTAACAGGAAATGCACATTAGCAACATTAATGATTACTTAGATTCTTAGATTTTCAAAATTCAAATAAAGATTCATTTAAAAGTTTATATGGTTTAGAGTAAAAGAAAAAAAAGAAAGTTAAAACATCGTAACTTTTAAAGCTGTATAGTAAAAATAGATTTATGAAAAAATTTCTATACCATTTTATTAAATATTTCATGTCCAAATTCATTCTCAAATCCAAAAGAGCTGCTTTCTGATGCAATTCTGAATTCATTTTTTTTTCGGAAATGTATACGATTAGCAGGTGTTTTTATTCAGAAACTATGTAATCGAATGGCGTTATCCATTTTTTGATGCAAGCAATTTAAGAAAATACGGTCAAAGTTAGCGTTTTGAATAGATTTTCCGGACGCGACACCATGGGAAGGGAGTAAAATCGTCAACCATTTGACAAGATTTTCTTGTATCTCAATAAGGTTATACAAGTATCTTATTTACAAAAAAAAAGAAAAAAAGTATTTGATTCCAAATCCCTTCAATAGTCAGGCTTGTCAATTTCATATTTTTGCAGTTAAAAATTAGTCAGAAAATGTGTCAAACTTTCGTGTTGTTAAGAAGTGAATTTAAGAACCACCATGAAGTATGTATCCAAAGATTAAGTTAGCATAAAATCTCTATCGCTATTAGTTATTTGACAAATCACGTTGTCTGACCTACACATCATGAGAACAATGGGACTATTTCTGTCCCAGCTCGTCTGTATGTTAAAAAACTATGTAAACATGATCACGACCCAGCACGAGTCTACTAAAAAATAATAAGCCCGGGTTACACACAATGTAATTGTCCGATGACGATCTCTACACTGTACAAGTTACAATTATGTATATAAATGTTGTCAAACTGTTATTGGCTCGTGACGCCCATTTATACTTATTTTCGTTAAGGCCATATTCATTGAAAATAGCTCATATTTTGTCGTTTCTGTATAAATATTTATAACGAGCCGGTAGGCCCACAAATTTTTTTATCGGCCCGGCGTAGCCCGTATAGCCCGTTCAATTTTTTTGCCGGTCCGTAAGAAAATTCGAAACCATTTCGCCGACTCGGCAAGTTACAATTCTGTATTGATGTTGTTAAATTGTTATTAGCTTGCGACGTACATTTATACTTATTTTCGTTAAAGCCATATTCTTTGAAAATGCTCATATTTTGTCGTTTCAGTATAAATCTTTATAACAGGCCAGTAGGCCAGCAGATTTTTTTTTATCGGCCCGGCCCGTAAGAAAATTTGGAACCATTTCACAGGCCCGGCCCGGGCCCGTCTAGATCTCTAATAGGGAATCCTAAATTTTATATGGAACTAACTTAATTCTAAAATTTCATCAAATTTCTTTTCAAATTATTAATTTATGTGCATATATCTATGTTAAATTAAATGATTTTGTTTTAAACCTTAATAGGGTAAACTATGGTGTATGGTTTATTTTTTCTGCTATCACAATACTCCGTTTTTAATTTATTTATTTATTTATTTATTATCATGTTGACGATAATTATTTTTTATTTTTTCCTTTTTCCATTTTGCTATCCAATTTAGTAATTTTGATGTGCCGTGTTTTTGATGTTTTTTTTTTTTCATTTAATTTTGGTTTGATGTGTGTTGGTAGCCCCAAATTCGTATTATTTTGCTTTTTCATGGCAAATACGAAGATGAAACCACACACTTCATTTTTAGTTCTAAAGTATTTGGGGCCTGAAGATTCTGCTTTGGTTCTACAAATTCCATTTGTTTTCATTTTAATTATTTATTTTTTTCCTTCCTGTTCAATGTGGTATAAGTTATTAAATTCAATGGTTCATACATTGTAATACAATTAATGGTTTTATATATATATATATATACTGTAAAAAAAAAGTGTCGATCTACTAAAAAAACTTTAGTAATCCTTGTAATTACTAAAAAATGTTTAGTAATCTTAGTTGGTTACTAGAAAATCTGTAAGAATTACTAGAAAAAAAGTTAACAACGAATAGAGTTAATAGTTTTATATTTTTAATAGCTATTACTAAAACTCACTTGGCGTGGCCTCGATATCATAGTGGTTATAGTAACGGACTCCAGGCTAAAAGGTCCCGGGTTCAATACAGGACAGCGCCAAGTACGCCCTGAATGTATGTAGTGTAAGTACTCTATAATAAAGGGGTTATGAATTTCCTGTTGGAGCTGGTCGCAATGCTTGGTGCTGCCATCTATTGCGTTTTTGTCGAAAATCTATCGCTTCAGAAGTCTGGATGCAGCTCGAAGGAAGCTTCTGCCCTTCGGACGCAGGTAATTGTTATTAAAAATAATTTTGGAGCTATTCCTAAAATTTGCTTGGTGGCTCATACTAAAAAATTTTAAGTTAGTTATACAAAATATTCTTTTGTTCAGTTTACAAAAGAAATGCTTGTTTCACTTGCAAAAAAAAAAGTTTGTGATGGTTACTAAAAAATTCTGTGAAATACAAATTTACTAAAAAATTTTTAGTAACCTCTTGAATTTTTTTTACAGTGTATATATATGTGTGTGTGTGTGTGTGTGTGTGTGTGTGTGTATTATTTAAGTGCTTAACGAGGTTATACAAGTGTTTTATTTACCAAAAATGAAAAACGCTATTCGATTCCAAATCCCTTCAATAGTCAGAATTGTCAATTTTATACTTTTACAGTTAAAAATTAGTTAGAAAATGTGTCAAACTTTCGCGTTATTGAGAAATGAATTTAAGAACCACCAAGAAGTGCATACATATCCAAAGATTGCGTTAACATAAGTTCTTTATCGCTATTAATAATTTTACAAATCATGTTGTCTTGCACCGACACATCTTGAGAACAATTAAGTCAAGTTCTTGCCCGGCTCGTCTATATGTAGAAAAACAATGCAACTCTGATTTCGGCCCGGCACGGGTTTTCTAAAAAATATTAAGCCCGGGTTACACACAATATAACTGTCCGATGCCGATCTTTACACTGTACAAGTTACATTTCTGTATTGATGTTGTCAAACTAGTATCGACTCGTGAAGCGCATTTATGTTTACTTTCGTTAAAGCCATATTCATTGAAAAATACTCTTATCTCATCGTTCCTGCCTGAAACTTTATAATGGGCCGGTAGGCCGGCTAAATATCTTTTACCAATCAGGCCCGACCCGTATGGCTCGTTCAATTATTTTGCCGGCCTGGCTTGTTAAAAAAATTATTTTAATTCTGTCTTCTTGGCCCAGCCTGTGCAGACCTCTACAATACATTTTATTATGTTCATATTGTATTTTTAAGTTGTATATTTTGCCTGAAACATCCATTTACTACTTTATTATAGTGAATATTTTTTTTAAAAAATCTTTATCACTTTCAAAATACATTGTATTTTTAATTCTGGTTTACCTGCTATCGTCAGATTATTTGAGGGTTGGTGAGCATAACTTGTAGGATGTAACCCCTCCTAATATGTTAACCCTTTGAGTGCTCGGATTATTTTTTAGTTTATGTTAGATTTATAAAATAATACCTATGAAAACCATTTGTATGGGGATTTGTTATGATTGCCTTATATATTAATCTTATGCATGGCAAAAATAAGAAAAATAAATAGTGAATAAAAGGCACCATTCACAGCAGAAAATATAAAAGTTACAAGTAAGTATTTTCAGCTTTTAAAATATCTGGTATTATAATATATGTCAAACTGAAATATATATATATATATATATATATATATAAATACTTTTATAAATACATCCAAAGTTATTCAGACAATACCAATAAAAGAACCAATGAAACCAGTATTTTTACATTCATATTATTAAAAACAGTTGAAGTTTGATATATATATATGTATATATATATACTTTTATAAATACATCCAAAGTTATTCAGACAATACCAATAAAAGAACCAATGAAACCAGTATTTTTACATTCATATTATTAAAAACAGTTGAAGTTTGAAGAGAAATAGACGGCAGATTACCAAATTACTAAGAAATATATGGATAATTGGACATTATATAACCAGAGTAATTCATATATTACCATACAATAAACCAATGAAACCAGTATTTTTACAATCATCTTAAAAACGACTTCCATATTATTTATTTAGTTATTTTATTTACTTTCATATTTATTTTATTTACTTATTTATTTTGCAGTATTTAGGATTTTTTGCGGCGGTTTTAACATTAATAATAAAAAAAAATCAATGGAAAACTTTTTTGTCAATTTTTGCATTTTTCGAGAATTTTCCGCTTTTTTGAGGCAATTTTTTAAACATACGTAAAAAAGTCCAGTTTCAGTTTTTTAGCCTAATACAGTAAATTTTATTGCATGCGAACTTCGAAAAAATTTTATACAGTTCCTGACATTCTTTTACGTTCTGCGACGATTTATTTATTTATTTATTTATTTTTCCAAAGGAAGAATTAATATTTAAATTTTAATAGTGCTTTGATTAAATTCAAGTTGTAAGACTATCAAACCTTTTCCTATGGCAACGTGAACGGAATCTTGAAAATTGGAATTTAATCTGCGTCGAAATAAAAAAATTAATTCAAGGTTTGTTTGATTCGAAGTCGTGATAGACGTAACTCGCATAAATGTACGTTGGCGAAAACGGTGCAACTTGACAAGAAATGCGTTCACTTGTTTCATTTGTTTGCTTTGGAAAAACCGACCAGTGAAGATCTGCTGGTGCTGTTAGGTATAAAATTAAACTCGAATGGAAAATTAAATAAAGCTATGCTCCAAAATCTTAGGAACGAGGGGGGGGGGATATATTTTTCTTTTTTTGGGGGGGGGGCTCAGAAAACCTTCTTCAGAAGTCCTGTACCTATTGTTTAAGGATAGAGAGCCAACGAATATAAATGCACAAATAAAGTATGAGAAGGTAGCAAATAGCTATTTCGAATCTACTAACGAGATTCTTCATCAGTGCAAAACTCAGCGAGCTAAAAGTAGCAAAACTGAGCGAAGAGACAGAGAGACTCAGGCTTATATACCCGCTATGGGAACAATCCCGCCTAAAGGAAAGCAACCAATGAGAAGAAAGCAGCCAAAACCAACTGAGTGGACAAGTAGCGACATCTAACGGAGAAAAGCAAAACAAAAACGAAAAAGCGAGTGAAAAAAAGAAGTATTAAACAAAAATCAGGAGCTTAAACGTTCCTCTATTGCTCAACATTGTTGGTCTTCTCAACGTAAGTTTAACTTTTCTTCAGCCACCATCATCCATAAATGTCCTTCTATTCTTGATCTTGATTTTTGGGAAGCTTACCACATCATAAAAAATTCTCACTCCTTAGTCAATGACTTATCTAGTACTCCTTATTTTCCAAGTATTTGGAAATCGTTAATTTAATACTTTTTTTTTTCACTCGCTTTTTAGTTTTTGTTTTGCTTGTTCTCCGTTAGATGTCGCTACTTGTCCACTCAGTTGGTTTTGGCTGCTTTCTTCTCATTGGTTGCTTTCCTTTAGGCGGGATTGTTCCCATAGCGGGTATATAAGCCTGAGTCTCTCTGTCTCTTCGCTCAGTTTTGCTACTTTTAGCTGGCTGAGTTTTGCACTGATGAAGAATCTCGTTAGTAGATTCGAAATAGCTATTTGCTACCTTCTCATACTTTATTTGTGCATTTATATTCGTTGGCTCTCTATCCTTAAACAATAGGTACAGGACTTCTGAAGAAGGTTTTCTGAGCCCCCCCCCCCCCCCCAAAAAAAAGAAAAATATATCCCCCCCCTCGTTCCTAAGATTTTGGAGCATAGCTTTATTTAATTTTCCATTCGAGTTTAATTTTATACCTAACAGCACCAGCAGATCTTCACTGGTCGGTTTTTCCAAAGCAAACAAATGAAACAAGTGAACGCATTTCTTGTTAAGTTGCACCGTTTTCGCCAACGTACATTTATGCGAGTTACGTCTATCACGACTTCGAATCAAACAAACCTTGAATTAATTTTTTATTTCGACGCAGATTAAATTCCAATTTTCAAGATTCCGTTCACGTTGCCATAGGAAAAGGTTTGATAGTCTTACAACTTGAATTTAATCAAAGCACTATTAAAATTTAAATATTAATTCTTCCTTTGGAAAAATAAATAAATAAATAAATAAATCGTCGCAGAACGTAAAAGAATGTCAGGAACTGTATAAAATTTTTTCGAAGTTCGCATGCAATAAAATTTACTGTATTAGGCTAAAAAACTGAAACTGGACTTTTTTACGTATGTTTAAAAAATTGCCTCAAAAAAGCGGAAAATTCTCGAAAAATGCAAAAATTGACAAAAAAGTTTTCCATTGATTTTTTTTTTTTTTTTTATTAATGTTAAAACCGCCGCAAAAAATCCTAAATACTGCAAAATAAATAAGTAAATAAAATAAATAAGAAAGTAAATAAAATAACTAAATAAATAATATGGAAGTCGTTTTTAAGATGATTGTAAAAATACTGGTTTCATTGGTTTATTGTATGGTAATATATGAATTACTCTGGTTATATAATGTCCATTTATCCATATATTTCTTAGTAATTTGGTAATCTGCCGTCTATTTCTCTTCAAACTTCAACTGTTTTTAATAATATGATTGTAAAAATACTGGTTTCATTGGTTCTTTTATTGGTATTGTCTGAATAACTTTGGATGTATTTATAAAAGTATATATATATATATATATATTTCAAACTTCAACTGTTTTTAATAATATGAATGTAAAAATACTGGTTTCATTGGTTCTTTTATTGGTATTGTCTGAATAACTTTGGATGTATTTATAAAAGTATATATATGTACATATATATATATCAAACTTCAACTGTTTTTAATAATATGAATGTAAAAATACTGGTTTCATTGGTTCTTTTATTGGTATTGTCTGAATAACTTTGGATGTATTTATAAAAGTATTTATATATATATATATATATATATATTTCAGTTTGACATATATTATAATACCAGATATTTTAAAAGCTGAAAATACTTACTTGTAACTTTTATATTTTCTGCTGTGAATGGTGCCGTTTATTCACTATTTATTTTTCTTATTTTTGCCATGCATAAGATTAATATATAAGGCAATCATAACAAATCCCCATACAAATGGTTTTCATAGGTATTATTTTATAAATCTAACATAAACTAAAAAATAATCCGAGCACTCAAAGGGTTAACATATTAGGAGGGGTTACATCCTACAAGTTATGCTCACCAACCCTCAAATAATCTGACGATAGCAGGTAAACCAGAATTAAAAATACAATGTATTTTGAAAGTGATAAAGATTTTTTAAAAAAATATTCACTATAATAAAGTAGTAAATGGATGTTTCAGGCAAAATATACAACTTAAAAATACAATATGAACATAATAGAATGTATTGTAGAGGTCTGCACAGGCTGGGCCAAGAAGACAGAATTAAAATAATTTTTTTAACAAGCCAGGCCGGCAAAATAATTGAACGAGCCATACGGGTCGGGCCTGATTGGTAAAAGATATTTAGCCGGCCTACCGGCCCATTATAAAGTTTCAGGCAGGAACGATGAGATAAGAGTATTTTTCAATGAATATGGCTTTAACGAAAGTAAACATAAATGCGCTTCACGAGTCGATACTAGTTTGACAACATCAATACAGAAATGTAACTTGTACAGTGTAAAGATCGGCATCGGACAGTTATATTGTGTGTAACCCGGGCTTAATATTTTTTGGTTGCTTTCCTTTAGGCGGGATTGTTCCCATAGCGGGTATATAAGCCTGAGTCTCTCTGTCTCTTCGCTCAGTTTTGCTACTTTTAGCTCGCTGAGTTTTGCACTGATGAAGAATCTCGTTAGTAGATTCGAAATAGCTATTTGCTACCTTCTCATACTTTATTTGTGCATTTATATTCGTTGGCTCTCTATCCTTAAACATTTGTGCACAAAGGCTTTATTTGCTATTTTACAGTACCTATTGTGCTTAGTCAAAAATTAAATGTTGTTGATAATGTTTGCCACTTTACATAAAAATTGAAGTATAATATTAAAGTTTTTCCCATTTTTTTCCCTTTATACTCTTGACAACATGTTTTTGTTAACACACATAAAAAAATCGTGAAAAAACGACTCAAGAGCCATAATCATGAAAACAAAGATTTCCACTAAGGAACAGTTTATTTTCCCTTTTTCCATTAAAAATTATATTAACTATTTTTTTTTTCAGGTTTTTATCTGTTGTTTAAAGTAGAGTCAAGATTTTAAAGCCATATTTGACTTAAAAAATTATTTCAAATTGATAATTAAAGATACCTATGGATTTTCTATGATAAAATGATACGTCGTTCAAAGTATTTTGATTAGATTCAAGCCCACATGCTAGTCTATTGTGACTCCCGCGCTGACCGAATATTCCCAATTCCTAATCAGTTCAGATTTCATACTGGTATTTTTCAGCAACTTTTTTTATATGAAATTATTTAAATATTCTGCAACACTTATGAACGCGATTGCTATGTCACAAAGTCGTGAAATTATTATTACCGTTCGTGGTCTAGCATTCTATTAAGAAAACAAGTTTTTCATTGTGTGTCAATTTGTTTTAAAAATATTTTCTATTATCTCCGTATAATAATAATAATACCCTAATTCTGATAAATCGAAATTTAAAATGATGATATGAGCAGAAAACTTTTTAAAAATATTCTAAATTACGATTTTATGGAATTTTTAAATAATTTTTTTAAATTAATTTTACATTCATTTCAAATGCACAAATATTATTTGGTATATTTCAACATACTAGTTAATCGGTATTTCGAACCATTACAGATGCATTACATTTATAGGGGAGGTTTTTTTTTAATAGGGGACGTTCTTTAATTATTTAAAAACTGATTGAAATTAAGTGTTTTTGTGTGCAAATATTTTGTGTCATAAACATTGAGATTGTCAAGTTGATGAAATGTAAAACTTCAGAATACCCTGAAGTAGAGGTCTGCACCGGTCCGGCCCGCGGGCCGGGCCGGCAAAAAATTGAACGGGCCAGGCCGGGCCGACAAAAAAAAATTTCGGGCCTGCCGGCCCGTTCCGAAGGTTTAAGTAGAAACGATAAAATGTGAGCTATTTTCAACGAAAATGGTTTTAACGAGAATAAGTATAAATGTGGCAATACTAGTTTGACAGCGTCAATATAAAAATGCACAGTGAATCGGCATCGGAGAATTACATTATGTGTAACCCGTTTTAATATTTTTTTAGCTGACTCATGCCGGTCCGAGATCACGCTTGCATTATTTTTCTACATATAGACTGGCCGGACCGGTACTAGACTTAATTATTGGCAGAAAACATGATTTGTAAAATTATTAACAGCGATAAAGAACTTATGTTAGCTTAGTCTTCGGATATATACTTCTTGATGATTTTTAAATTAATTTCTGAATAATGCGAAAGTTTGACACATTTTCTTGTTAATTTTAAATTGTAAAAGTATAAAAGTGATAAGCCTAACTATTGAAGGGATTTGGAATCGAATAGCGTTTTTCATTTTTGGCAAATAAAATACTTGTATAACTTTGTTGAGATATAATAGTTTCTCAAATGATTGCAGGTTTTTCTCCCTTCTCTTGCTATTGCTTCCGGAAATTCTATTCAAAACGCTAATTATGACAGTATTTTATTTGTTTGCAGTATTCTTAAATTGCTTGTATCAAAAAATGGATAACGCTATTCGATTATATATAGTTTCTGAATAAAGATATCTGCTAATCTTATGCGTTTCTGAGGGAAAAAAAATGAATTTAGAAATGTATCAGAAAGGAGCTTCTTTGAATTTAAGAATGAATTTGGATTTGAAATCTATAATAAAATGATATAGAAATATATTTATAAATCTTCTTTTATTAAACAGCTTCAAAATTAACGATGTTTTTAGCTTTCTTTCTTTTTTCTTTTATTCTAAGCCATATTTATTTTTTAATGAATCTTTATTCGAATGTTGAAAGCCTAAGAATCTAAGTAATCATTAATGTTGTTAATGTGTATTTATTGTAAAATATACTGTAAAATCATTCCATAGATATGTATGCAGTATTCTTTAAAGGAATTTTAGTTATATGATAAAAATCTGAATTTTTTAGAAATCGTAGAAACTGTAACGGGCCGGGCCGGGCCTGTTTTCGCTGATTTTTTGTACGGGCCGGGCCTAAAATATAAAAATTTAAACGGGCCGGGCCCGGGCCTGAAAATTCCGGCCCGTGCAGACCTCTACCCTGAAGTAATTCTTTTTATGTCAAAATTCAAAGTTTAATAATCACCTTTTAAATTAAACCTGTTTGTTAATCTAAATGTGATCCAATTAGAGAAAATAGCATTGATTCAAATAAAAGACAATAAACATTACTTTCTTAAAGTAAAAAAAAAAAAAAAAAAAAAAAAAAAAAAAAAAAAAAAACCACTGATTTGATTATACGATGATTCGAATAAGCGGCAAATTTTTGTACGTTTTTATGTAGGGGCCCGTAATTTTTGCCTGCCCAGAGGCCCATGAAACCTGTCACCGGCCCTGCGTGCGCTTGACGCGCGTAAATGCTGAACACGCTCATTTTCATCAGCATTCGAGTGCGCGATTGCTTTTCAGCTCGCTTTTCAGAGATCTGGGCAGGCACGAGCGACTAAATTTTCGATCGCGGCGCGGTGCTGATTGGCTGAAGTAAAACAACAGTGACGTCACGAACTTGGAGCTCGCTTCAAGCATAATCGCCAAACGCCAACTCAGGGTTCCAGACTGTCGCGGATTATTTGTTTTTTTTTACATTTTTAATATGCGCTTTGGATGAAGATGATTACAGAAAATTGTTATTATAATCACGTGGTATTGCTTCTAAGTAATTTTTGGTAAAATGCAAGGAAGAATTATTGCCTGTTAGTTCCGTCATCGGATGTTCTGGAATGCGAATTTACTGTGAAATAGATGTAAAGGAGTCCCTGTGCCCTAGCCATGTGATTCAACGACAAGGATTACTGTTTAAATTTAGTTTCCAGCTGATACCACTTTTAAAAGTATTAAGGGGTATAGTATTATTTAATCCCTGCTTTTGAGCGTGTATCTGCTAGATTAAATTTATGGAATCCATAGGAGTTTGATAGCGGTGATTTTCTGATGAATGTGGGCAAGTTGTTTTGATTACAAAGATATTTTATGGTGTTCGCCAAATTTCTGTTCATGTATGGAATGAACTTTATTTTGATATTTTTTCTTTAAATTTTAATATGTTATATTGTATACTAATTCTGATTGTTATTCACAATTTATCATAATCGTTTAAAACTAATATTTATTAAGTTAGCTAGTGTTTATAAATAACATTTGTTAACTAATATCTATTAACCAATTTCTTACTAAGCCTAAAAAGAAAATGTGGTCTGTAGATTTCATTAGGCTTACTTCCTAGTAGTTATCTTTTACATGAGTTTAAGTAATAAAATTGCATTTTAAAGTTAAAAAAGTATGTTGCAAATTTTTTCCTTTACTTTTTCAACCTTTCTTGTTATTGCTATTATTCCTTTGTAAATTTAAAATATGAATAATTCATTTATTTATTTCTTTTAACAATAGTTACAGCAGTTGTGATCCAATTGTTTATGCAGCAGAAAAACTATTTATATGTGTATAATTTATATTTCTTTGGCACCGCTTTATTAAATACCAGTTGTAAGTATTTCATTATAGCTTTTTGTTAGATAATGCATACAACAATAATAATGTCTTGTTGCACTTGCCCTGCACGAAGGAGGGAGGGGTGAAGAGATAGAAGTTTTTATCAACAAAGCAATTGTTTTGTTGATAAAAACATCTATCTCCCACTTAAGTGGGCATTATTCTTTCTCTTTGATTTATTAGTAAACACACAAACTTTTATGCTCACTAGATATTTTATATCTAACAGAATTTTCATTTAATTCAATCACAGACATATATTTCTGTCATTAAAGGAAGCAAAAAATTGGCATTAGAAATTTCTGGTGGATGAAATTTAAAAAATGGGCAACATTAGTGAGAGTGGGAGGAGGAAAAACTTTGGTACAAAAAAGGGTCTCACAAAAGTTCTCCATCCTCGCTTTTGCTAAGGACAGCTCTGTTTACTCTGAAAGAAAGGAAAAGTTGGTGTGTGCGTGGAAAGGGGGGGGGGGTAGTTCAGACTATTAATGACATCTGTGTTTTATTTTTGCTTCTCAGTTATTATATCAAATAAGAGTGGTTGGATTTGAAGCCGAAACTAGCCTCTTTTCAGCTTGGGACATCCATGGATTTTGTCCCCCCTCTTTTTCATGACCTCACTTACAGTAAAAGTTATCGATCTCAGGTACCCTATGTATAAAAAAAAAGAAAGAAAGAATCATTTTGTAATAATCAAAATGCAAGAAAGAGATATGCAAACAACACTCCCAAAAAATTAATATTCGCTTGATTTTTAAAAGTCTACTACACTAGTCACTTGAAGAAACTAGAATGCTAATGTTAAAGTTATGGGAGTGTTCTTTTTAAAACTTCTTGCTTGTATAATAATAGTTTTATAATATTTCCGTTCTTGCTTAGAATAGCTGAGGTTGAATTTTAACCAGGTCAGTATTTAATTTTCTGATTTTGGTTGTAAATATTTTTTATAAATTTACTTTTACTTTCAGTGTAAATTCCGAAAATAAAAGTAAGCAAAGTTAATGGTCAGTTTTAACTATCCTAAGAAGAAAAAAATCCTTTAAAATTTTGAAACGCAAGCAAAAAATTTGAAAAGAACGCTCTCATAAGTTTAAAATTAGATTACGAGTGTCACTGTATTTCATATATATTAATAAATTTATAAATGTATATATATTTTTGTATGAATCGACAAACAAAATATGCATTTGGCATCCCCTTCATCTTTTGTTTTAGCACACAAGGACCCAAGGCACACCCCTTTTGTCACTCCTCCCCCCATTTTATATAGTGAGTAACCATTAATAAACATTTTTTTTCAATAATAAATTTATAATAATAATCCAATAATGCATTTGATTATAGTTTACTTGAAATAAAGTATGTCACATTGTAATTTGTGTAAACTTAAATTAATTCAAATGGTATCCACATACGCACTTTCTTTTATAAAAAGAAGAAGCAATTTTTATTCATGTATGATTTCTTCTGTACAATCAGTATTGCATTCAGACATCTTTCTCTTAGAGGGATTTCTGTGGCTCCAATGGAGGGGGAAGGGAGAAATTGCATATTTGACTATTGAAAACTCAAAACCAAATCCCCCCAGGCAAGATCAGATTTGGTTTTATATTTGGAGGGGGGGGGGTCATGGCTCCTTCTTTTTTTTGGGGGGGGGGCTGTCATATCACTAAATAAGCTATTTTTTATATTGAAGGCTGTTTCAATACCCAAAATGGCTATTCTTCTGATACTTTTAGCAAGTCTTTTTGATTCGTAAATACAAAAAAAATGTGCATTAATGTTTATAAAAATACCAAATTTACAATTTATTAGATACCAAGAAATTGAAGAAGTTCACATTTCCTTATAAAAACAAAGAAGGATTCAGAATTCGAGCATTTTAAGCCAAATTTTAGTACATGACATTTACAAAAATGCTGTCATGAGGGAGCAATTGGCTGTCATAACCTGAAATTCAGATTAAAATTCTACATTTTACATAGATTTCCTAAAAGATTATTTTCCTTTATTGAGAAATGGAAAATGCTAATTAATCACAATTGTTCTGAATACGTGCATTTGCGAATGACTTGCATCTACGATTGAAAATAACTTCTTGGATGTGTCAGATCTGTTTCGGTTTAAGTATAGCTTTAAAGAGTCAGAAAGAGATACTCATTGTTGAACAAGTGGTAAATTCGAAACCCCTCTGACATTCCCCTTTGATATGTCATAAGCCCAAGCCTTCCCCCTGAATTCAGCACTAAAACATATAACCCAGATTAAAATACATGCATAATATTTATGTTTTTATTTATTTGCATGTTTTTAATAAAATTTTATAAGTTTTATTGCACAAATATTAAAAAAAAACCCTGCCCCCCCCCCTTAATTCAGCATAATACTAACAACTATCATTAAAGAACACACATAACTATGTTTTTATTTTCTTATATATTTTTAATAAAATTTTACAAGTTTTATTGTATAAATATTTTAAACACCCATGACCTCCCCCTTAGATTCGACATTACCCTTCCCCTCTCTTCCTGAATGCAGCATAATACTAACAACTCGGATTAAAAAACACACATAACTATGTTTTTATTTAATTATTTGTTTTATTAAAATTTTATGTTTTATTCCACAACTATTTTTTAAAATAAACCTGCCCCCCCCCTCCCGAATTCAGCATAATACTAACAACTCGGATTAAAGAACACATATAACTGTTTTTTTTATTTGTATGTTTTCAAGAAAATTTCATAAGTTTTATTGCACAAATATTAAAAAAAAAAAAAAAACTCCCCCTTTCCCTAATTTAGCATAATACTAACAATTCGGATTAAAGAACACACATAACTATGTTTTTATTTATTTATATATTTTTAATAACATTTTATAATTTTTATTGCATAAATATTTAAAAAACCCATGACCTCCCCCTTAGATTCCACAATACCCCCTCCCCCCCTCCTGAATGTAGTATAATACTAACAACTCGGATTAAAAAACACACATAACTATGTTTTTAGTTATTTATATGTTTTTAATAAAATTTTATAAATTTTATTGTAGAAATAATAATTTTTTTTTTCTTTTACAACTGATTACTTAAAAAACTTATCTTGTTAATGTGTTCGATTTTAAACAAGCGATAAACGAACGTATTTAAAAAAGTATTTAAGAGTAATGTACGTCGCCAACGAGATGCTTTATCGCCAATTATAGGATAAGTTGAGATATTTCGCCAAAATGGCTCCAGTTATGTTTTAACCAATGAGCATCGCGCCGCGATCGAGCATTTAGTCGCTCGTCTTCGCTACCGTCCCAACTCCCCAATTGTAGTTCCTGGATTTTAACTCCTCAACACCTCACTCAATTGAAGCATGACAAAAGAACTATTATTTTTAACACAATCAAACTGATTGGTAAAGTTATCATACGAATTGAATATTTCCATAAGGTTATCTGGGCGAAAAATCCCAGCCGGCTATCGCCCAGATAGCTTAACAGGTAAAGCATTGGCCATGTAAGCCAAGTATCCGGGTTCGATCCCCGGCCTGGGCAATTTTTCGCTCAGCTGGAAATATTCAATTCGCATGACAAAAGTGTTTCAGTTGTACCTCATACAAACGTCATGAATTCTGCGTGTCCCGCCCATCACTATAAATGAATAACTATTTTTTTTTTTTTAATATCAAAAAAGGAGAACTTATGCCATATAGGCGTTTCCTTGTTATGCAAATGTGTAAAGTATTAAATGCGTGAATGATAAAAAACACATATTATTTAATTAACAAATAATTGTATAATATTACTGGTGTAAGTGTATAATTTTATTTTTGTTATTTTAATGTCAGTTCATGCCATACAAAATTCACAAATTCAATCCCGTACCACTTATTCTGACTTTTTCAGAGTACTGATATCTTAAACCATACTTTTCAGACAATAAACAAAACAGACAATATCTTTGTATCTACTACAAAAAAATCAGTTACGGAATTATTTTCAGTGCAATATCTAATGGAATATCAAATGTTAAGTTCTTTGTAAATTATTAAAAATAAATATTTATTAAATAGACATGTCACAATTAATACAATAACCCAACATGGAGTAAAAGATTAGCTGGGGGCCAGGATTCGAACCTGGGTTCATAGCGTACCGTGCTGTTGCTCTATTGTATTGATTGTATTTATGTCTGGCTTCATATTCAAGTACCTTTAACAGTTAATAAATTAAATTCAAACGTTAATTTATGTGTTCTTTGTAAATATTTGAAGGAACGTTTTGATAAGACGTGACATATTTCTTTAGACACCTGAAAATAGTCTTCCAGTTTGAAAATGGCCTATAGCCTGAAAACAAAAATTACAAAAATAAATATAATAAATATATTAAAAGAATATCAGGCAATAAAAGAGCTCTTGCAGTTTTAGTATTTTACTTGTAGTACTTTTGGTATTGATTATTACTGGTAATTATATTCATTATCCTTATTCATTCAAAAAAAAAAAAGCATCGCATAGTTTGAAAATTTTTGGATGCTACTTTTACTTATCCTAATAGTAAAAATTATAACGTTCAAATTTTTTTAGGCAGTAAACCGAATTATTTATTTTTCAAATCTAATGAATGATAATTATAACAAAAAATAGAATTTATCACATCGATACAAATATTTATTAAAAATTTTTGAACAATCAACCTGAAAGTTCAATATTGTAAGCATAAACACAAGGCAAAATTAGAAGATTGATAAATTCACTATAGATCATACAAAAAACTTTTTTTTTTTTGTTTTTTTTGTTTTTTTTTTTTATTGACGTTTAGTTGTGAAAATTTAGCAGCGGTACAAAAGTTTTTTTCTTTTCTTTTTTTTTCCATTTTTTGTCTTATTGTTCGATGAAATTCCTTCAATTTAATTCTTAGCAAATATTTTAAAAGTAGAGTGCGGATTCTATTTGAGAAGGTATATAAACTATTCCGAAATTTCCGTACATTGAAGGAAGTCTTCTTTAGTAGCCTTTGTTATTTTAATAATATTGGGCAACTTATACAAGAAGCATTCATTTCATTTGTCCCATGCATTCAAACAGTTAAAAAATCGAATACAAGTTCCTTCCAAAATATTTGTCACACTCGAGGACCGTTCAGTAAGAGTGAATGGGCGTGTTTATTTAAATATCGATTTGGATAAGGGTGGAGCTATAATGGTTGAAATTGAAGTATACCGTATGGAGATCAATAAGCGGTGTTAGAGCATTACCATCTCAATATTCTAGAAGATCCAACATTTAGGGAATCCGAAGCCCTTTGACGTTACTATAGAAGATTATTCGTTTGACCATTTTGCAAATATCTTTCTCCCCACCTTATACCTGTTCTCAGTAAAGTATCGTAGAGCGAAATTCGTGATTCAATTTCTGTGGATTATGTTCTCGAAACTTGATTTTGTTGAATTAAAAAAAAAAGTGATTTATTTATTAAGGGTAAGTTTCGCATTTCATTATTACTTTTTCGGTTAATCTGTATTTAACACGTTGAGTGCCACAGTGACTGACACTAAAACTGAAAAAATAATTTATAAAAAATTCTAGAAATTATGTGAAAGAGGCCATTGTATGATTAAAATGTTAGAAATAATTAATTTGTAACTATCAAAATACTTTAAATGCTTTCTCTCTCTCTCTCTCTCTCTCTCTCTCTCTCTTTTTTTTTTTTTTTTTTTTTTTTTTTTTAAGTTGTGAACAGAAAGTCGTTCTTATAATAATAAATTTCTGAATTTCCTAACTAAAAATTTTTTTAAATATATTTCTTCTAATGTCAAACGGCACCTAACAATTTATTTAAATTAATTGAGGTAACTTTATTTGTAGTTAATTTGTAAAATAATGTACAAATGAGCTATGAAGATATAATTAAGAATAAAAAAGTTATAAAAAAATTTTTTCATTTAAATTTTTGAATTTATGAGTATACTCGTAATAGTAAAACAATTTTTTTGCAGGTATGTTTTCATAGTAATTGTTAAAACTACCTTTTCTTATCCAGGCTTTCTTATTTAAAATTTTCTTAATTAAACTGTTCCTCTGTGCATTTGTGATCAGTAAAAAAATTCTGAAAATATTTAGTGCTTTAAAATCTTCTGCTTGTGTTATCGCTTCAACTTCGCACTCACTGTAATTTTTATCATTTCCATCAGTGTTTATATTTAAAACATCGGAAACGATTTCTACTAGAGAAGCTTGATCATGGCCTTTATCCATGAAACGTTAGCCGCGAATATCTAGAAATGAAAAGAAATATGCATGAAGCATATTTTAACACGCCTTCCCCTTCGTCCAATAAGCAGTCTTTTTCGCAGCGCACATAAGAGCAAATGCGAAACTGTTACCACTCTTATTTGGTAATACAGTGCCTCATTAGTAACAACCTTATTGTTAACAACTGCTTATGTCAGTTAGTCTTGCGTTGATCAAACGGCATTCAATATTATTTGCGTAAATTCACGTAGGGGTACATCACCATCTTCGGTCAGCGCTAAATCGCACAACGCTTAGGGATATCAAACTGAAGCTCCTCCCATACTAAAAAGCGAGCGTCAAAAGCTAGCGAGTCCTTTAAGAATACGCATAAAATTTTCATGGCTCTTTAAATTAATTTTAAATTTCTTTTTGCTTCAATGAATTGAAAACATTTTTCACTATATTCTTAAAATAATAATAATAATAATAATAAAGAGATGGGGTTTTATATTTTAATACTAAATATTTAATTTATATGTTTTAACATTGAATTTATGACCTTTACTTAAGACTAGCCTCTTTTAATATTAGCATGGTTTATTTATTTGTCGTTAATTTATTGTTTTACTTAAAAGAAATTTATTTCAGATTTACTAGTTTAACAATGTCATACACAAAAAAAAAAAAAAAAAAAAAAAAAAAAAAGGACTGGACAGAGAAAAAGACATGTTTTATTATTATTATTATTTAGGAATTCAAATTAGAGCTTTATTTTATTCATTATTTTTGCATCTCATTAAAAGACAAAGTTTAATTGAAAATTTTTTATTCTTATATTTCGAATTTATAATTAATAAAAGAGAAAAAAAATGAAAAAAAATAATATTAATTAAATAAATAAATACTTTCTAATAATTTTTGCTATCAATTACTTGCAAATACCTTCATCCAAATCTTAATTAATTATTTAAGTAACTTTTATAAATAAAATGGGCAGATTTATACAAAAGTGTTTATAAAAGAATTATTTTAACCACTTTTAATAATTTACCAGAGAAAATAAACTTTTTTCATTCAAAAAACAGCTACAAAAATTGTACAATTTATTTAACTTATTTATGATAAATGTATTTAAATGCAAGTCAGTTGTATATATTTGGGCTTAAAAAGTAGTAAAAATTATTTTTAATACATTTAAAATTTTAAATTCCAATTTAGTGATGTACAAAATTTAAATAACACTTAGCTAAAAGTATTGGAAAGCAACTGATAGCTAAAATTATTTTTTTTTTTTTCTAATTCTCTTTTATTAAGCATAAATTCAAATAATTACTATGAAAAATAAAATCCTAGGGGGGTTCACGAAATTGAACTTTCCTTGTTTATTAATAAGATACAAAAATTATAAATTGAAAAAAAAAAAGATCTTGTTTGAATTTTTACATAATTATAATAATTGAATATGATTTTTCTATTAATGCTAACATTAAAATTAGTAAATATCAAATATTTTTTCTTTTAAGTATAAAAGTAAAAGAAAGAAATATTAAATAAATAAAATATGCTAATATTAACAGATGTTAGTCTTAAGTCAAAATAAATCGTAAAGTTTTTTGTTTTTTTCCCCCAAGTTTTTAGGGAAAAATCTTTTTCTGCATACATTATATTGTGGTAGATATCCAGAAATATACTTGAATAAAAACTTCAACGTGAAGCATATAAATGAAATTATTGATATTAAAGTATATTTCCTCTCATTTCCTTTTTTAATTTTAAATAATTTTTATGCAAATTCACTAGCTTATGGTGCCATATCATAAAAGGAAAATTTCATGGGTAGTCACAGAAATAACTATACTACTATCATTATTATAATTTTAAGTATATTATAAAAAATGTTTTTAATAAATTATTAAGAAGAAAAAAGAAATGTAAAATTAATTTGGATTTAAATTTTAACTACATTAAAAAAACCCTATCTTACTATTTTTTAAAATCCAAATGTAAACGTATATGTATATTTTTTATGTAACGGCTCTTAAATATTTATTTATAAAAGATAAGTTCTTATTTAAGCGCATCTTTTTTGTTGATTTTTAGATAAAAAATCATTTACATAATTAAACAAGATTTAAAAAGGTATTTGAAAATAACTGATAGCTAAAATTATTAAAAATTATTTGTTACTATTATTACTTTCTATCTATTTCTCTTTTATTAAATATAAATTCAAAATATTCGAACTCAATTTCAAAACGTCCACTTTAACACTATTTTCTGAAAAAAAAAAAAAGGAAATGTGTGTGATTAACTCGTTTCTGAACAACAGCATCTGCTAGTTTCATGCATTTCCGACAAAATTAGATTAAAACTTCTGTCATAAAGTTGGCCTTAAAACTTATGTCATAAAGTGTTAAAGTTTGGATTTAAGAACAGATTTATGAAGATACAAAACAAATGAATTACAAAAAAGCTTTTATTTTATTTCTTAAATAATAAAAATAATTAAATATGATTTTTCTATGAATAGCCGTAATTTTTTTTTCAATTTATTCCCTGACATCATAAACTAGTAAATCTGAATTAAATTTTTTGAGCAAAAATAAATAAATAAAGAAATACAAGTAAAGAAATAAAAGTAAAAATGACAAACAAATAAAATCTGTTAATATTAACAAAAGCTAGTTGTATGGCAAGACACACATGTATTCTTAAATAAAACTTCAATGCTAAAGCATATAAATTAAATATTTTATATTGACATATAATCCCCACCTCTTATTTTTTTCTTTTAAAGAAATTTTATTTCAAATTACCATAGCTTATGATTTTATATCATAAAATGAAAATTTTATGGATTGTCACAGAAAGGACATATAATAATAATAATAATAATTATTATTATTTTAAGAATACATAAGCGTGCTTTTAATCCATTGTTCAGAAAAAAAATGTAAAATTAAATTAAAGAATCCTTCAAGATGTTATTATTTTAGAACTAACCAGTGGACGGCACTCGTTTCTAGTGTGGGAGGAGCCTGCAGTTTGTATATCCTGGAGCGTTGTGCGATTTAGCGCTCACCCACCATCTTCTTCTTCAAACAATAATTCTTTATTATCGAGAAACCAAGGATGCCTAAGACAATCTTCAATTGTCTTCAGTAATAACCTATTCCAACTTATAGCAACAGTCGAGGAGAAATTCCTAGAGCTTCGGAAACTCTTACCGACAGGGAAAAGTGTCGAGGGTAGGTGCGCATCTATTATGCAATATTATCGCGATCTCTAAGGCTCCGCTTAAAAAGGAAAAGGTCTCCACTCTATTTTAAAGCTATAAAAATGCTAAATGGTCTTTCTTTACCATACGGAAGTTCGTACTTGAGGCTTTTGACACAAGCACGGAAGATTCAGCGACTGTGAAAAAAAGACTAGAAGGAAAATGTTTCTCCTTTAGTATGTCTATACACATCTTTCTAAAGCTACTAGAAAATGAAAAATACCGTGTGACCAATGCAAAGAAGTCGACAATTAAAGATAGTTGATTGATACATCCATTTGGCACTTTAAACTCTAAGAAAAGGGAAAAGCATAAAATTATAAGGTAATTACCAATAAAATGGGAGAGAAAAGGTGACCATATATCCGATAGAAGCCTTTAGAAACTGACCATACAGGCGGTGTAATTTAACACATAATACCTATTCTGTCAGTACGGACTTAGGAAAAATGACCTTATAAGCAGGGTGATCTTATAAGCAGGTGATCATATATCCGGTACTGACTGTATATTAAGACGAACATAATCACAATTAATGCAATAGAGCAACAGCACTGTTCACTCTAACACAGGTTCGAATCGTGGCCCCGGTTATATAATCTGGGGCCAGGATTCACTCATTGTCGGATTACTGCATTAATAATTCCTGTCTTGTTATATACATACCTTTAATAATTTACAAAGTATTTATCTTTGAAATTCCATTAAATCTTCCACTGAAAATAATCTCATAACAGATTTTTTTGAATTACGTTGAAGGATATTGTATGTCTAGGGTTTCTGAAAAATATGTGGAAGATATCAGTACCCTGAAAAAGAAAAATCAGAATCAATGTTATGGATTGAGTCGATAAATTTTACACTATATAAATCAACATTAAGAAAACAAACAAATCTAACACTCACACCAGTAAAATTACTTGATTATTTTATAATAAAATAATATGCGTTTTCTCATTTTCAATTCGTTGACACTAAAACATTTCTCTTACATGACAGGTGAACGCCTAAACGGCATTAAGTTCGCCTTGTTGATTCTTAATAATAGACATTTGAGGTTTCCGAGATTTCTTTTCTAATTTTTCGTGGGACATAGGAAACTTTGGAAATGAAATTTGCTGTACATCTAGCTTTTCAACAAGAGTGTCCAAAAAAATTTGCCTCTTGCTTTCATTTAGATAAGTAGTTTACATACAATAACTGCATTTGAATGAAGTAGCTCCTCCCTCGCTCTCATTGCTTAAATCTGAAATTATGCGAATAAGCAGTATTTTAATGTAAATATGAACTTTAATACATTGTAGGAAAATAAAAAGTGTCATATCATTTTTAAAATGTAGAAAGGCAATTAGGCTACTATGACTACATGTAACAACGTGGTATTTTTATAATTATTTGATAATTTTCAGCAGAATTACTTATTAAAGAATTCTAAAGAAAAAAAAAAACCTATTTCAGAAAAAGTAAAACTGATTGGATATTTTGAATTCAGTTCAGTAAATGCAAAGCCGAAAGCAAAATTTTAAAAAGTGTGGACCTCTAGGACTACATAAAATTTTAATTAAAATTACTGAGTACTAATAGAGAGTAGGAATCTTACATTTTAAAAAATATACCTACAAGCAATGATTATTTTATGTGTAGGACACTAGTATAAATAGATGAAACAGCACTGAAATATTGGCGATAAATAAAAAACTAGTAACACCACAACCAAATATATAAACATAATTGAATAACAAAACTTTGCATGAACTAGTTAGCAATACCTTTCTTTGTAAGTTCTCCTCTCAATTCTTGCTACTAGTTTGAGACTTTGTGCTCTTACAGACACGTATTTATGTTGCTGGTGCCGGCACGTTAAGATTTAATCCCCGAAGTATGTTCCTGTAACCTTTTGATTTATGGTAATTTATACTACATAGTTGTATTATTTAATTACTGATACATATACAGGGTGATTCTAAATTGTTTTTATAAAAAAGAGGGGTGATAGTACACATCAAGACAAACAATATTAAACAGGAAACCAAGGGTCCCAAACGTTTTCCGGAGGATATAACCGTAAAAGTTAGTGTCCAAAATTTCAAATAATCATTAAAAAAAAAACGGAAAAATTGGTCGACTGATTCGCGGTTTTCACTAAAACTAATCTTTATGCCAATATTTTCTTGAAGATAAATTATAAAGCTAAATTTCAAAAAATGCTGATAGAGGGCGTTTTAGACTTTGGAGCATCGAATAACTATTTTTTACCGTTATTTTTTGCATCTCATTAAATGTTTTCGGAATCTTAGACATAAACTTAAATTTTGAATTCTAAATCTGAATAGTTGGGAGTGGTTAAGTAGCGCAAACTGAACTGTGTTCAGAGGGGGGGGATTCAAATGATTATAAAAAACAGAAATTTTGGTCGATTTTTTATGCGGTTTTCGCTTAGTCTAATTTTTATGTCAGTGTTTCCTTGAAAATAAATTTTACAGATAAATTTCAAAAAATTCCGTTAGAGGGCGCCTCAGACTTTGAAGTAACGTAGAACTATTTTTATCCGTTATTTTTTGTATCTCTTTAAATGTTTTCAAAAGCTTAGACTTAAACTTAGTTTTGAGCTCAAAATGTAATTCGTCGGGAATGGTTAAGTAGCTCAAATGGAAAATATTAATATAAAGGTAATAGCAGAGTGCTAAGAAGGTAAAATTTAATAATTTGAGCCCATTTAATACCAAACTATAGCAATACAATATTTAAAAAACTCAATTGAATTTACAGGGTACACGCCATAAAATATCAAATTTTCGCCTTTTAATCTTTTAAACCGATATGTGGATTTCATATATTTTTTTTTTCTCATAAGAACAAAAAAAATCGTGCAGTTAAGGGTTAATGGGATATCTAAACAATCGCTTAAAGAGAATTAGGCCAGTCAAACTGTCATAAATAGATGCAAAAATTCTGCTAGAAGATTTTATGTTTTTAAACTGTTTATGGGAATGCTAGTAACAAGAACCAATGGTTTTCCAACAAAATATCTCGGGGCTAAATTTTGTCGAGCCAAAAAAACACGAAATTTTCAGAGTTTTTTCTTTTTTTTTGCCCGTAACTCAAAAATTATAAAATTTTTGTGTACCATACTCAGTTACAAAAAGAAAGAGCATTAAATTCTCTACAATTATTTTTCTAAAGCCATTATTAAGCGAACTACAGCTTTCTAAAAATGATTTTTTTTTCTAATTTTGTAGAAAAATCGAAAAAACGAAAAATTGACACCATTTTTCATTATTTTATCTTCTTTAATGTAACTTA
Organism: Maratus speculifer; assembly: GCA_964019185.1. NCBI lineage: Eukaryota > Metazoa > Arthropoda > Arachnida > Araneae > Salticidae > Maratus > Maratus speculifer. The sequence continues at coordinate 3,365,108 of CAXHSM010000011.1, read as the reverse complement.
TTTATATTACAGATATTTGTATGATAACAATCATAATTAATTACAACGATAACATTGTAAAAATATTAAGAACATTGTAACTTTTTTTGTATTTAGAGCATAAGTGGAGAACATCAATATTAGGTATTTAACTGAATAAAAGTCAAAAATACTTACGGTGACATTTTTACATCCTCTTCTTCTGGATAAATAATATCGTCGACATTTTTGCAGTTGATCCCGTTACAGTTTTTACAAATTGTCGAGCATTTGAGACCTGGTTTTTGAAAGAAACATGCTTTTCTGCATCCTTTTTTACAGCTACATGACACAATATGAAGTAAGGAATCAGGTGCTGGGTCTTGACACATTTGAACTGGCTGAAAGATACCGCCCGACTGGTGAATCCACCCCCATTCTTCAAGAGGGATGTTGTTTTCCAGCCAATCTTGTACCTGATGGTAACAACGGAGAAAATCATGCTGGGTCCAGCCTCTTGCATTGGTGATAGTCTTGCAAGATGAACATTACTTTTTGTGGCAGATTTAGAAAATAACTGGAACCTCAAGGTGTCCAGTTTCTATGTGGTATCTATGCATCCGCTGTATCGTGAAATAATGGTTTTTCTCCAGCATCAATGATTTCTTGACGGATAGAATCTGGTTTATTGAACACGCAGGTTATTTCTCCAAACTGATCATGTTTTTTTAAGTGTTATAAAACTTTGATTTTTCTTGCCCAAAAAGAGCGGATGTTGTATCGCATTCGCTGACTGCATGAGTGAAAAGAACATTGTTGTAATTGTATTTGTATGACATGTTTGAAAACCACTATGTTTCAATGATACCTTTTTCTAGCTCTTGGAAAATCCGATTTTTGTGCTCATAGCCCAAACTCATCATGATCACGAGAAGGTCAATGTCTTCTCCGATAATTAGGACTCTCACAAAAGATTCAGCTTTTGAAATGGTTTGCGTAACTATCATGACATCAGCTTCTTCTTTCCTGTCAAGTTGAATTCTTGAATTCTGCTATTTTGAAATTCTGGTTTAAGCCGTGAAATGAAGCGATTCTTGTTTTTGACATTGTCTTCCTGAACGGATGTTGCGGATCGACGCTCCCTTTTCTTTCTACCTATTACAGATTGATATAATTTTACGCGACAAAAACTATGGTTCCATGCATCTGCCGCTACCAAGTCAGTTCGTGCTGAAGATATTCAGTTACTTTCTGGGACCATTCATCCCCATGTTTTTCTGTAGCATTCAAAAATGTAATTTTAGTTTCTAACTTAAGTCTTTAGTTTTAGTTTTTAGTTTTTAGTTTCCTTTGTTTTTTTGGTGAATCAAATTTCTCTCTGTGTAGGACTTTTTTTTAAATTATTTTTCATTGACATCGTCGGGATTACCTTCTCCACATGAGTAACAATTATCTTGAAACTTGAAGGAAATGCTCGATTGAATTGATAAACTAGTTTGTATAGAATCTTCACTCCAACGAACACATGCTGCTATCATTATCTTATTCGCATATGTTTTTCAGCAATCATCACATACTTTAACTTCCTTAATACTTTTCAAAAAACGTTGATGAGTATTATTTTGACTTTATGCTATATCGAAAGAGCTTGGCAAGTCCTTTCTGGCTCACAATCTGGTATCACTATTTGAAGTCGTTTGGCAAACGAAACACAATTTTGGGTTGAGCTCACTCATTTTGCATTACTACACGAGAAGAAGACACGCAATAAACTGAATAGCAACATATTAGAAGAGTGTGCCTTTAAAAAAGAAAACACTTGCGTCTGAACAAAAGCGAATCGGGGATCCGCTATCTTCCACCTGCATTCCTTTTCTTAATACCCCGGGCATCCCTTCCTTCGTAATTACTTTTCTAATAGGACTTCAACAGTTTGTGCTTCTTTTGACTGCCTTTCTTAAAACTTGGCATTTTCATCCATTAATAGGCGTATTTAATTTTAATTGTTAGTGATGAAAGAAAGTTTTTCGGGATCTGAGGTGAAAAATAGATGACTTACAGTAAGGTTAAAAAAAAGTAACATTTTCAAAGAACCATAGCGCGCTTAGTAATGGGTTTTGAAAAACGTCTTTATTACAAAATTTGTTGAAAATATAATGCTCTTTCTTTTTGTGAATATGCATGGTACACAAAAAGTGTAAGTTTTGAGTTACAGGCAAAAGTCTGAAAAAAGTCAAAAAATTTCATGTTTTTTTTGGCTCTGTAAACTTTAGACTCGAGATATTTTGTTGGAGAACCATTAATTCTTGTTACTAGCATCCACATAAACATTTTCAAAACTTAAAATCTTCTAGCAGAATTTTTGCATCTATCGGCCCTTTTTCTGACAATTTGACTGGCCTAAATGAAGGAAAAATACTTTTTTTTTATTCTGAATTTAATTAAAGATGGATCAAATTATAAATGGATTAAATCATCTGGTGATTTTGAACTAGAAAAAAAATACCTTTTTTCGATGGAAGTATGGAGAATGTGAAATAAAGTTACGTTTAGCTTTATATGCATGCAATTAAAATTAACAAAACCTTTGTTTATTTGAAAATAAAGAGAAAAATATTGTTTTTTAACTATTTTAATAAAATAGCAATGGATGTGTTTTTTTATTTATCACCAATGTTTCAGGGCTGTTTCGTCTATTTATATTAGTGTCCTATACATAAAATAATCATTGCTTGTAGGTATATTTTTTAAAATGTAAGATTTCTACCTTCTGTTTGTACGCAGTAATTTTAATTAAAATTTTATGTAGTACCAGAGGTCCACACTTTTTAAATTTTTGCTTTCGGCTTTGCATATACTGAAATGAATTCAAAATATGCAATCAATTTTACTTTCTTTGAAATGTTTTTTTTTTTTTTTCGTTTTTAGTTATATATTATTATTAAATTATATTATATATTATTATACACTATATTATTTTGTAGTTATATTATTGTTTTTAGTTATTTTTCAACTGTTTCAACTGTTTTTATACTGTTAAAATAAAAATAGTACAATTGGAATTGCATACATTTTACCACGTATGGAACTTTTTGATTTGAATACGATAGATATTGTTAATTGAAAACATATATTTTGCAATAATTAATCATATTGATTAAAACTAGGGAATAAGATGCGACCGCGTACTTTTTAACCAAGAAAATGATATCTAAAATAGTAACAACTTTAAATGGAAGGATTGAAATCTTTTTAAAGAGCATTTAAGAATACCTTTTTTAAAAGTTGTGTTTCATAATATGTAAATATATCACTAATATTACTTGTTTTAGAGCGCAGTTTGAACAGTTCAACAGAATATGTGGACTTTTGTTACAGTAGGACGGTGAAGTTAAAGAACCCACTTAAAACAATACTAATCAACAAGTTCCCGTCTCCCGTGACACTTTCATATTTGTAAAAGATTTTTTGGTGCTGCCATCTGTAATAGATAGCAACAATGTCAGAAATATATAGCGAATTAGTCAGCCATTTAATCTTTGTATTGTTTACAATAAAAATCAACAGGCTCCTGTGTTATTTTGATGCTTATGAAAGATTTTTGGTGCTGCCATCTATTGCGAACGACATCACATGACAAATACGTACTGACATAAACCAGTCATTTAATCTTTGTATAGTTTGTTTCTTTTATGCTTTTAACCTTTTTCAAAATTAAAATTTTATAAATGAAATTGTATCAAAAAAAATTATTTTAACCTTTTCAAAAATAATATTGTTTCTTTTTTCTTTTTTATAAAAAGCTATTTAGAAAAATCAGTTTATTACTGACGGACATTCAGAAAAAAAGGCTATCAATTACTAAAATTAAGAACTAATTCAGAACATGGCTTTTTCTTCGAACATTTTAAATAATAAACATAGAAAGTAGAAAAAATAAGCATTAGAAATTATTTTGTTTCCCAATCATCTCAGTGTATTATTTTTCATAAAGTATTAACATTCATTTGGTGTTGCCATCTATTATCAACATTGTTAAATGACTATTATTTCTGTGGTACATGCTTTAAAGCTTTCAGACCGAAATCGTTTGGAACTAGAAATTCCGGAAGATAATTTTCCTCTTATGTAATCATAAACTTTCCATAATTAAATAAAATTACTTTTTCTACACGAACGTGGTGGTAGCTTGGTGGTCCTCGGTATAAGCTTGTGAAATTTCAGTCTACGGAGTTTTTCATTTAAATATATATATATATATATATTCAAGTACTGTATTTTAATAATTATATATATATATATATATATTCAAATTCTGTATTTTAATATTAAAAAATTCGAATTTAGAATTTTTCGTAGTACTGATCGATTTGAGTGGAAATCGAATAAAGTATTTTATCAATGCGAATTTATAAAGGAAATCTATCGTAGTACAAAAGAATTATTAAACATCTTCCCAATCTGAATTTTCTTCATTTTTTTAAAAAAATATATAAAAAAATTGTAGAATAGCAAGAGAAACGGTTGTTATTCTCCAATATTCGGAATGAAGAAAGAAGAATATACTACTTTTATTGTTATATGAATGACCCTTGATTAGATTCAAATTTCTTTTTAACTTTTTAAAACTGTAAATTAATAAGAAAAAAAAAAAGAAAAAAAATTCTAACAGGGCTTTGTTTAGCAGAATTCCGAACTATTCGCTCCATGGGATATGTCTTTTCGTGGCACTTTCGCACTAAAATTGCTACTTTTGACTACAAATTTTTAACATGATTACTACGCTACAGCAATTTTGAATTTTATGTTATTAAAGTTTTTTATCTGGTTTCTTTTGAAATTTTTACTATTCAAATTCAATATTCAAATTTCTTATTTTATTTCATTTTTTAGTACTTGCGCTGTGTGATCTTGATTGATTTAACGGTGTGCAAACATGATTTTGTAAATAAAAAAATATCCACGGCACATGGTCCATCAATATAACATTTTTTTAGCATCTATGATTTGCCTTTTTGGATAAAATAAGTCCATGATTTTCTCTCTCAATTCATAATAGAAATGATTTTCAGGCAGAAGTTAAAAGATTTCCACAATAGAAGAATCCGTAATTTCTATTGTTACGTATCGATTATAGACGGCAGCACGAAATTGTGTTTTTACTTTAACACTATATGAAACAAAATTACCAAAGAGGATGATATCTCATGATGAATACCACCACTACATCTGTTTAGCAATTAAAGTAGAGAAATTGTGGATTAATTATTTCAAAATTTCCTTTAAATTTCCGTTATTATTAGCTTTTTTTTCTTTTTTCGAAACACTACGTTATGTAACTAGACTTTACAAAAATACTTTTAATAACTGTATTTATCGGCAGTTAATTTTAAAAGGCTAGAAGTCTTATTTATCGCACAATTTCATTCATAAAATATTAACGTTGAATATTACAGTTGAAGGCAAAGAAATTGCAAAACCATGTGGCAATTCCTTTTTGTATCCGTATACTCATTAAATCGCTAAGCGATGGCAGCACCGAAGGACATTTAGAGACATTGTATTGACTTTATGTCTATTTATTTTTCCTTCTAAATATTCCCAAAACTTTCCAAATATTGGTCTTCACGTTATTTAAAGACAAATGTTCTATTACTAATTTGGGTTAAAATTAATAAATGGAAATATTTATTGATATTTATTACAAGAAAAAAATATGCACTGATTTTAAGATTTTAAGATCCGAATAAAAAATACAAAGGAAACCTGCATATAATATAAAACATCAGTTTATAATATCAAATTATTTATATATGCTACAAGTGATCCATCAAAATAAAATAAAATGGCAAAAAATACCTTTTCATTTTACATGCTTTGAGTGTTCTGACCGCAACTTTTTCAATATTTATAATTCAACGTATGAATACAAATATGACCATATAAATTAGAATAAATAATGTTCTATATTAGTTCTTAATTTTAGTAATTAATAGTCTTTTTCCGAATGTCTGTCGATAATAAGCTGATTTATCTAAATAGTTTTTTATAAAAACGTAAATGATATATTTTTTAAACTGTTAAAAAGGTTTTTTTTATACAATATCATTCATAAAATGTTAATTTTGGAAGAGGTTAAATGCAAAAACGAAATAAACAGTGCAAAGAATAAATGACAGATTTCTGTGTGTCTATATTTCTGATATTCATGCAATTTGCAATAGATGGCAGCACCAAAAATCTTTTACAAGCATGAAAGTAATTCAGGTATTTGTTGATTTATTATTGTTTTAAGCGGAAACTTCACTGTCATATTGTAACAAAAGTTCACATATTTTGTCTAACTATTCAAACAGCACTCTTAAAAAAGGTACATTAGTTTCAATCCTTTCATTTCAAGTTGTTTTTATATCATTTAAGTTAGATATCCTTTTCGTGGTTAAACTGCGCGCGGTCGCATGTAATTTCCTAGTTTCAGTGTTGAATAAATAATCGGTGCAATAAAATGTCCCCTCCCCGCAAAAATCGAAATTTTGCATTTTCAATGATCTAAAAGTACAATCCCTCCCCCCGGAACTCTACAATATCCCCCCCGGGAGCCGCTGAAATCCCTGCCGGAGAAAAGACTCTGAATTCAACACTGCCTAGTTTTATCAGTATGGTTATTATAAAATATATATACCTTCAATTAATAATATCTACTTGCAAAAGCCATGCTTTATTTGGATACGTGAATTCTATTTCATAAGATAACAAGTAAATTTGCAGATCAGGAGCCTCAACGTCAGCTTTGCACATCTTTTTTTTTTTTTTTTTTTTTTTTTTTTTTAACACACTTTGGGCAAAATTCAACTTTCTGGAAACTGTAATTTAAAATTTTCAAATTACGTAATTATTTATAAGAATAAAATAAGAATAAGAAGTTTTCAGCCATCAAATCCGTTAAATTAAAATTTTAGTTATGTTAGGAAATTCTGAAATTTTGATGATCTATTATATTTGTTTTTTTATTATAACGTAGTAGATCTCTTCAGGGGGGCTCAGCCCCCTGAACAACCCCGCAGTCTCCTCATTAAATTTAAATTTTCAACTTTCTATTATGTGTGCTAATGGTTATCGTATATCTTGCATTTCTTTATACATTTTGATTTATAAGGATAACAGTTATGACAGTTTGGACAAGCATTTTTCATTAACCTCATAAGACTACATGCCTGCCAACCACAAAACACCTAAATCTGATGTATGAGGAACTTTTTAAAGTGTAAAATTAGTAATCTAGAGTTTTACATTTTTTCCCCCGAAAACAAAAGTTTGATTGCATTTTGCAGCAGTTATCGCGGAACAGACAGACAGAAGAACAGACTGACAGACGGAATAAACAATAAATTTCGAACAATTTCATGAACAATAAATTTCGAGTCACCAAAGTAAGCCTTCACTGAAGTTTCGGCAATGACGTCATTATTCATGAGTTATAGATATCCATGTTTCTTGTATTTTTAACACCTACTATAAAATACCTGTTTTATTTCAATTATGACGTCATATTTTAGCAAGTGAATTGTTTGTTGAAAATATAATTTTTTTATTTCTTTCTTCTAATTATGCCCCCATTTTTGTCAGAAAAATTCTTATTAACGAAACAAATATCCGTGTTTAATATGTAACAAAAAGTACTATATCTATTTTTATTTTAATTCTGACGTCATATTTATTTATTTTTTCTTAGTTTAATTTCTCGAATAGAAATTCCTCAGTTGAAACTTATTGCCGTTGAAAAATAATTATTCCAGATTTTAATTTTTTTGGCAATGATAAAGGAAATTCGTTAAACTGTATCTAAAAAGTCTGTATTGATTGTGTATGAAAAAGAATGAAATTTTGAATTATTAAGGAAAATATTTTAATAAAATTAATAAAACATAGCCTATGTTCTTTTCTGGGCTATGTTATATCTATACGCAAAGATACAAAGACATTAATTAATTTATCAGTATTGATGTTGATTTCATTTAAAATTTCGTACACGCTTTCAAATTATGGATAAGAATTAGGATGAATGGTTGCTTAACAACCAATATGAGAAAATAAAGAAAATGAAATAAATGCATTTGAAATAAGTAAATCTCTACAACAAATCAGTCTATATTATTGGAACACATTTATAAAAAATATCCAAAATTTACAGTAATAATTTAAAAAAATCTGACAATTACTTAGACAAAAATTCAAAACAATACGAATAAATTAACCGGTAAATTTCAGTATCCATTTATCATTGAATTCCATTAATCAAATGTGTCATTTTCTCTCAAGGAAAAAAAAAATGAAAATCGTTGAATTTGCCATAGAAAAACATTATTGCGGAAAATAAAATATTCTATATTTTTCGAACGAATGAATCAAATCTAAGAAAAAACTATACAGCTTAATTCGAGTGCCTTACTAACATACCCACTTAATTTTAAGTCAAATGAATGCTTTTTACGTCAGTTATCGCGGAACAGACAGACAAAAACTAAAAAATTTGTTGTCTCCAAATAAGCCTTCACTGACGTTTCGGCAATTATTATTATTATTATTATTATTATTATTATTATTATTATTATTATTATTATTATTATTATTTTAACTATTACTGTTGTTTTAACTTCTTAACTAAAGTCATTAAAGAGATTTAATTTGAATTTCCTCGGTTGGTAGAATAATGGATGTACTATTTGAATGATTTCGGATGAATGATCACTTGCAATGTTAGAAATTTTAAGGTTTGGCGACAAGGATTGGCGCCAAATTCGAAAAACATATCTCACGAACTATTCGACTTAGAAGAATTTACTTAATACCATTCGAATACGCATACAAAAAATACATTAAAAGATGTTATCATTTGAAACATAATTATAACATCAGCTTTTTGAAGATTTTTTTAAAACTTTATTTACCTCCTTTCTCATTTTGGATGGAATTTTAGAAAATCCTTTCTTGGCGCGAATTTATTTCATAAAAAGTATTTGTACTCTAATTTTCATAATTTTAGATTTAGTTCTTTGGGCTGTGCGTTGATTAGCCCCAATCCATACTTTCTTTAATCCTTTCGGGTCTGGTGTACTATTAATAGTACATGTTTTTTAATGGAGTATTATATTTTGTCCCAAGAAATACTTTTGATACAATTTACATGCAGTAATGTTAGTATATGTCTGCGCATTTACTATATGACTTCATTCATGTTTAGGCATTTAGTAATAATCATAATCATTATTATTTGCTTGATTCTCTTTGCGTCTTTTGCGATTCTTTTATTTTAAACATATATTTCGTTCTTTAAATTTAAATTAAATGTTATTCTCCTGAAAGAATCGTGCATAATGAAGCGCAAAAAGTATGAGAAAGTTGTAATATAAGTTAAATCTTATTGTAATAGAATATTTTCTAAACATCTCCAATAATTCTTCCTTAGCCTATTGTCATATGAATATTAATCGAATGGTACGCAAATGCACACCATTCGATATCGTTCAGTTGTTGTTGTTGTTGTTTTTATGTCGGCCGATTATCTACACTATGGGATATAGGCCCTATGGGGTGGGATGCCCTCCGTGGGGGTCTTTCTAAGGGAACCTAACCCGTATTTACGCAAGGTTCGAAGAAAACCACGGAAAACTCCGAACGGTTAGGTCGACGGTCGCGATTGGGTTCGAACCCAGCACCTACCGTCTACCAGTTTGGAGGTCAGAACTTCGCAGCCACTGGTGGGAATCAATATCATTCAGACAATGAAATGTTTGTTAAACACCAATTAAACTCTTTGGATAGCTGGTGTCAATGTTTTTTAACCTAAAAGTAATTTTTTCTAAAAATTGAAAGAAAATTCGGGCCCGAAGTAGTTAAATATGTAATTCGCAATTACAGTGACTTTTGCAATTACATTTACTTGTTTCTCCTGTAAGACACATGATGATGCAGTTAGATAAGAATAAAAAATAAAAGAACAAACACCATTCAAAAAAACAAAGAAAAACAAACCGCCGTTTTTCCGTTTAAATTTAGGTAGATTTTTTTTATTTCTTTTAATGAATGAAATTAAATATTTTTGCAATATGTGCGTTTATAATAAAAAATCACGTCGGAATTTAAATACGTATACATACATAATTTTATAATAATAACTGCTATTTATACAATAAACGTTAGAATTTAAAAAATAATAACATTGCTCCGGTTGAAGTCAGGATTTTGTGTTTTTTCGTTAAAATGGCATTGTTTGGTGACAAAAGTAAAATCAAAATTTTAAATAAACAAACAATCTGCAACTCACAAATTTTATTAAACTTATTTCTCTTAATTTCTTCTGTAAGACACGTAATAAGAAAATTAATTTAAAAAGAAAAAAAAAACTGAAATTTTATTTAATCAAATTTTGAAGAGCTGCATTTATTTTAGTCTGGAGCAAGCTATAAATAGCTGAATGTTGCAAATGAAATATTTTATGTTGAAATCATTTTTTAAAACATTTTAAACATCATATTTAAATTAAAAATTTTCATTTTAAAATAAAATCTCTTTTTTTTAAGATTTTTTTTTTTTTTTTTTTTTTTTTTATTAAACAATTGATTTTTTCCCGAGACGTTTACATTATTTTTTACCTTATATAGCCGTTTCAATTTTTTACCAATGATAATTATGCCAAAAAAAATATTATGAACAACCATTTTCGTATTAAATAGCTGCAAAACACGACATTTGTTAAAGAATATCACGATTATCCCTGTATAATTGACTCATAAACCACTGCGGGAATATTCTCTATCCAATGATACAATTTGCAAAAAAATCCACCGTGTTGTTTTTGAAAACACTCGAGCCGAAGTTTTCAGGTTTAATGCTTTATAATATGTATGATATGATAATAAAATTTGTAATAATAAAGTATTACCAAATCTTATAAATGTTTTTATTAAAAAAATGATCTCATAATGTGTCCGTTCTATGCAAATTTGCCAAAAAACTGACTGTAACATAAACATGTTCAAAAGGTGTAATTTGAGAAAAACTTTTGCAAAATTATGCGTATTCTTGAAAATTACGCGAAATAATATAAAATGCATCAAGCAAATTCGTATTTTGACTAAAAACAATCTAAGACTTTTTTTTTCTTTTTGATTTAACATCGCGATATCAACGTTTCTTAGATTGACAGGAAACGTTGCCGCAAACCTCCCCTTTTCCTCTGGCTCCGCCTACTATGAAAACACTAAGAGAAACATTGCATTATTTTATTAAACCTGAAATAAGACACACAATTTTTAAAAAAAGGTAGATTTGTTAATTCTACATAATATAGTTTTATTCAATATGAAGTGCTCACATCCACGGTTAACCATATTAAGAAAAACAAGATATATACATAGTACATTTAGAAGGTAGATAAAATCTGTTTCATTCATACCTACTATGAACTATACATACCTACTTTGTCAATCCATACTATATATGAGAAAGTATGCAAAAACAAGATTAGTTCACTGAAACCGTAGATAAAACTGGTTTTATGCATCTTCTAAATTTAAATGGACTATCTCTCTCTCATTCCCTCTCTGTCTTTCTTTCTCTCTCTCTCTCTTTTTCCTTACGAAATGAATGAACCCCTCATATATTTATTCGACAATTAGTACTACTATGTATAAATATATTCGAAAGCTTTACTTTAACGGAGTACTGTCTTATTATTGTTATTATTATCATTATCAAAGGCCTATTTTTACGTAATTCTTTTCCATTAAGAATGATTTGCATTTCAGCCTATCCTTTCCTAGTTTGACTTTTGTCAAAATAAAAATAAACATGATTTTATTAATACAAACAGTTTCGGTTACGTCCGGATACTTAGCAATATTTTTGCCGATTTTTGCCAATTATGTTTGCCGGAGCTACTATTGTGATCTGAAAATGAATTCGAATGATACATGAAATGCGCACACTTTTTATGGCAATTTTTAGTTTTAGTTAAGGGGGGGGGGGGGTGACTGTATACGAGGAACCATTTCGGCGTGTCTCTGCCCTCTGGAATGAAATAAATAAATTATGTCGAAGATTTTAATTATAATATTTAACACAGGATAATATATATTTTGCGAATATAATCTGACGTTCATCAATTAATTATAAATCTGAATATAACAATATTCACCAAACATCAGTTCTCCCTGCCAAGAACAAATGAAATAGACATTGAAAAATAATCTTTTTTAGCTGATTTCAATTATTTGTGCAAAATATCTTTAGTGCGGATCATTTTTATGTTGTAATTTTATCTTTTTATATTATTCTAGGCCTATTTGTTATTTTTTAAAAGCCCGTGCACAGTTATAGATACAACAGAGAAAGTTGCTTTAAAAAAAATATTTAACTGTGATAAATAAACAAAATTACCTTAAAATTGTCACATAAAATCATAACGAATTAAATATTAATTTATTGTGTATCACCGTGATCGAAAAAAGAAAGATAAAAAATTACTAAAAATTTAACATTCAATAAATGTATTAATTCAATAAAGAAGATAGATTTTTATTGTGCAGCAAAAAAAAAAAAAAAAAAAAAAAAAAAAAAAAAAAAAACACTTTTAATAAACTATTGTAGAAGAAAGTTACTGGTACCGAATACTCAAATTTAATTTTTTTCAATAGCAATACCCAGTTTTAACTATAAGTTTTAAATGTTTGCTGCAACTATGTCTAGATACCAAATTTCAAGTCATTTGAAGGATAAGTATTTGAATTATAAACATTAAAAAAATAGTGATTCATAAATAAATGTTAAATTATATTTTCATGTTTTTATTAATATTTCCTGAAATTATACACCTAATGTGTTATTTCCTGTTTGTTGCAATAATACTATAATATCCAAATATAAATACATTCAATTTGAAATTTTTATAATTTTATCATATGAACTATGAAATTGATATTCGAAAAACTTATGAATTGCAACCTACAGTTTTTCTAAATTAGATTTATTAAGTCCTGCTTTATGGAAATACAAAATTTCAAATTTTCCTTCCAAGTAGTTATCAAATTATGCTTAAAAAACGGCAAATGGTGGTTTAAAGCGCCGTCTGTGATAGAAGTGACATGGTATTTTAAAATTTATTATACTAACCTGTATCTAGCAGTCCTGAGTGGCGCCTAGTTAGTTAAGAAGGGAGATGTCTCGGTCAAAAATCGAGTACCGAATTTCAATTTGGATACAGCCTCTAAAATACACTTGTTTTAAAATAATATTTTTCTCAAAACTTATCGTACGAATTGTATAAAAATTTGTTTTTAGTCTAATTGAAGAGTGTAGAATTCATTTATGTTGTTAGAATTGGGTTCTGCTATTGAAAAAAAAATTGGGGTTTATTTTAATATGTAGATGGCCCTCTAAGCAAATTTTATATACATCATTTGAAAGTAGACTTCTTTTCCAATCGTTTGGTACCAGTTACTTTATTCTAAGATATTTTTATGAAAAGTTAGTAGGGGTTTTTACTTTTTATTCCACAATAGTACTATTAACATATTATAAATATAAATACATCAATTTGAAGTAGTGTAATTATTATGGTCTTCTATTAGTAATGGAAACAAGAATTCATAGTTAGTAGGGAGTGTTTAATTTTTTTTTTTTATACGAAGGTACGTTAGTGAGCTAATTCAAAATATAACCCAAGATTAAAATATATTCTACTCACACCAGCAACATTTTAAAAATATATTTTATATATAAAAAAAAGTGCTTCACCATGTTAACATTGAAGAAAACAGTTCTTACTTAACCCATTAATGCCTGAATTATTTTCTTCGTTAAAATTCAAATTTTGCACATTCCCACCACTTTTAAAGCAAAAATAAGTTTTATCTTAATATATCGAGGACTTTGTCTCGAGAAAGAAAGTATTTATTTATCCTCCTTTTTTACTGGTGTGGAATGCGATTACTTGAATATTTTAAAACTGTCCCAAAAATGGGACGCTAGGCACTAATGGGTTATATAAACGAGTGAGCGCCTGTAATGGTAATAAGTCCTCCTCGTTAACGCTTTAAAAATAGATCTTAAGTTGATCCCTCTGAAGCTAGAAGTCCAGCTGAGAATCAACTTTCCTACACCTTACTTATAATGTGAAGTCTAATACCCTGTTCACACCACAAACTTAAGATATCTTAAGGTCGCCGTGTTTGAAGTGGACCCTCCCGGAATTGGATGCCTGTTCACATTGAAAAACTTACCTAAGATATCTCAGCGAATGTCACTGTATCTCTGAACTGAACTAAGATAACGTGTGCGCATGCGCTTGAAATAAAGACGCCCACAACAGCCAATCAGTAAAAGCGAAGCTTTATAGCCAATGAGAGCGAGTGGTTGTTCCTGTATCTAGCCCGAGAGAGTTGAAACTCTCTGAGAGAGTTCCAGGCCTGAGATATCTTAACTATCCATAGTGTGAACAGGGTATTAGAACAAGATAGGCTGTATAGATGATACTTTCTTTTCCTTTTCACTAATGTATTCCATAGCAGACTTTTATAAAATAACACGACGTGAGCTTTTTCTTACCGCCTGTATCATCCAAAAAAACGATACCTGAGTTTTATGAATTAATGTGTTTGCAGATTGTGTTTATTAAACTCACATAATTAAATTAAAGTTAAATGAATGAAGTTTCGCGCAGAATAAGTATTGAGTGTAAAACCTTTTATAGCTCAAGTTTTCATAGTTTCGAAAGAGCAAGTACTTTTATTATCATTGAGTAAGGAAAAGTATTATTTTAATCTCTTGATAGAAAGTGTAGGAAAAGTTGATTGATAGAGAAAAGGAAATTTCAGAAGTATAATATGATGATTTAGATATTGTTATTGTGGTTATTCTTACCAATAAGACAAATATAAATTTTGAGACGAATTTACATCTCGATGATTTATTCTTATTGGAAAAACAAATGCTGACGATTTTTAAAGAAAAAGATGGTGTAAAGTTAATTTAATTTTTGGAATAATTAGAGCAACAATTATAATAATATTTATGCTAAATAAAGTACGCGTTTTTATGATTTTTATTCTTTTTGTGGATTATATGTAATAGACGTTTTATTAATCCTAAGTGCCTCATATGTTAAGTTAAAATTTTCGATTTTGTTCCCTTTCTCTCGTTATAAGCAAAGAGATTGTTGTCCTAAAGCGGTTGAATTACACTTCAAATCCTTAAAGTATTTTTTCCTCACTGAATGTAACGCCGATCAATGAACGTAATGTTGTATAACTTTCAAATTCTTATTTTCAAAACATCGTTTTAAACTGGGTGACTCTTTTTCAAAAAACTAATTGAATGATACCCTATTTTTTGGTTACGAAAGCTAATTTGCTAGATCTTATACCACCGAAAGTAAAAATTTCGTTTATCAAATATTACCTAAAACTAGCAAAATATTTAAAAAATGGCAAAAAAGTGAGTTTTCAAACCTACCGCCATTTTCTCAAAAATCAACATTTTGAACTAAACATTGATGTGAGATTCAGAGAATTTAATGACCCAGTAAAAGAGGAAGACAAACATTGCTTTGCATGTTTGTAAGGGAGAAAGACGGTCGTCCGATTGAAGGTCTTTGGCGCGCATTTGTAATGGCACAAGACATAATGTTCCTTTTTTACGCAAAAAAATACTGTGCAATTAGTGTGTACAGTTACAACCTCAATAAAAATAATTTAAAATGTCTCAAAGCAACATTTCTTTTATTTTTGTGAGCAATAAATGTAAAAAAAAATTATGCAAATTTTAGACCATAGATGTAGAACCTCTTCTTCTATAAAACATTTGTTTAATGGAAAGCAGTCATGTAAAATGATTTTTTTTTTCTCGACGTTTACTCTAAACAATAAAGAAAATCATTGATCGTTCAGATAAGATATGGTGTTTGGTGAATATTTTTATAATCAGATTTATAATAAATTGGTGAACATGAGATTTCATTAGCAGAAAATATATTATTGTGTTTTATATAACATAGTGAAAACTTTCGTCATAATCTAGTTATTTCATTTCAAAGAGCGGAGATACAGCGAATATATTCCTCATGTACATTACCCGCCCCTCCCCCTACTGAACTGGGCATTACCTTAAAAGAATGTGTATAATCTATGCTATCATTTGATTTCATTTTCGGCTGACAACAGTAATTTTGACGAATACTCGTTACCGACAAAAATATTGTTGCTCAGTATTCGGACAGGACCGAAACTTTTTGTATTTCAAAAATCATGTTTATTCCTACTTTGACAAAAATCAAATTGGGAAAGGACAAGCAGAAAGGCTAATCATTCTTAAATAAAAACGAATTCCGTAAAAATAAACCCTTTGATGACAACATTAGTAATAAAACAATATTTTGTTAACAATCGTATGAAACTTTCGAATATATTTATAAGTGACATTACTTTTAGAATATATGAGCTTTTCTCAATTATAGTCCATTCTGTAAATAATAATAATAATAATAATAATAATAATAATAATAATAATAATAATAATAATAATAATAATAATAATAATAATAATAATAATAATAATAATAATAATAATAATAAGAGATAATTCATTTAGAAAATGCATAAAATCTGTTTTATCTACTCCCACAGTAAACCAGGTCTGTTCTCACACATTTTCTCATGTATGTTATCGGTTGACAAAGACGGTTCATAGTGGGAGTAAATAAAACAGATTTTAGGCACCTTGCAAATGAACTATAGTCGGCTCACGTCAATTCGAATTATTCGGGACCACAAGAAATGCTCGAATTATGGAAAGCGTAAAAAGAAAACATGTTTAAAGGTATACTATTACAAAGGCATTAATGTTATAGTATATATAAAAAAAATATTTAGGCTATTATTGTTAGAATATGACTTAACATTAAATTAAGAGACATAAATAAATAAACTAAACATAATATTAAAATAATGTAAATTAAACATAAAAATTAATTATATTCTATAAAACAACTGCATTTTAATTTATTCTACTATAATTTTCTTACCTGAAATTAGATGATAATTTAAGAAAATATTCATACTATTTACTATCACTATGAAAAATACGTATCAATTCTTGCTTAATTAGTCCTATTCATTTTCGGCATTTTAGCCAGTTGTAACAAACACTTAAGTTCTTTGTCAGATGACGGCTGCATCAGGAATAAATGTACGCAAACACAGAATTGGTAGTTGACTTTTCTCTGGAATGGGAAAGCACCTGGGACATAGTAGAAGAATCGCCAGAATCTGATTTCATCTTGCCATTACATTTTTCGCTAATTTCCAACAATTTCTTCGCAGTTTTAAGGTTTGGAATATTTCGAAACTAGTGTCAACGGATAAATCCGTGAGAAAGTCAAGAAAAATGAAAAAGTGGAACTCTGGTCAGTTCGAATTAAACGAATTAAACGAATTCAAGATAAAGTGATTTCGGACTATCAAAAACCGATTGTATAATCTAGGTTTTTTTTTTCTTTTTTTCCAAAATGGATTTTACTTACTATGCTTGTGAGCTCTATCATAGTTGTATAACAATATATTGTAGAATTGACAAATTTATTTATTTTTTAATTATAGGTCTTATTTTAGATTTAATAAAATGTGTATTTATATGTGTGTTTATATAGCCGTGGAGACAGACAATGGGATGTTTGCGGCAACGCCCACTTTCTATATAAAAGTAAAGAAAATTATTGATCGTTTGTATCTAAAATGAGATTTGTGTGGTGAATATTGTTGTAATCAGATTTATAATTAATTGGTGAACGCCAGATTTTATTGGGAGGAAATATATTATTCTGTTTTATGTAAAATAATGAAAAATTTCGTCATAATCTACTTATAACATTTCAGAGGGCCGAGACACTGCGATTCTATTCCTCCTACACTGCATTCGACCTTCGCCGTACTACCCTGTGATCGCTAAACGGTAGTGCAACAATACCTTAACCGATAATGTGCGGTTGCCGAAACTACTGTTGTCAGCTTAAAATGAAATCAAATGATAGCAACGAATATACACATACTTTTAAGGCAACGTCCAGTTTCGAAGGGGGAGGGACGAATACTGTAGACGAGGAATAGATTCCCAGCGCCTCCGCCCTTTGAAATAAAATTAGTATTAAACTAAAAAATGTAATATATATATATATTTGAAATCATGAAGTAAATAAATTTTTAAATTTAAAATACAGCATTAAAACTAAATTTAAATTTTTTATAAAATATTACTCCTCTCTCTGTTTTAGTTTCCTAAGGAGTAATACTCAATAGAACTTTTCTGCCAAAAAAATAAATAAATACATAAATAAATAAGCATATAAATAAAAAATAAATAAAAGGAAATAAAAGAGAAAGAAAGAAAAGAAAATGAAAATAAAAAAGAAAGAAGAAAGCAGAAATATATGAAATTTAAAATACTGCTTTTAAACTAAATTTTAAATTATAATAAAATATTACTTCTCTCTCTGTTTCCTAAGGAGTATTTCTCAAAATAAAACTTCTCTGTTAATAATATTAATAATAATAATAATAATAATAATAATAATAATAATAATAATAATAATAATAATAAAATAGTTTAAAATTATGAAATAAGTTTTTTAATTTACAATACTGAATTTAAACTAATTTTAAAAGTACAAAATATTACTCTTCTCCCTATTTTATTTACCTAAAGAGTAATACTCATTAAAAATTTTCTTAAAAAAAAAGAAAAAGAATAAATAAAAGTAAGAAATAAATAAATTTTTAAGTTTAAAATGCTGCTTTTTAATTAAAATTAATACAAAACATTACTTCTCGCTCCTTTTTTTTTTTTTTTTTTTTTTTTTTTTTCTTCTCGCTTTTTTTTTTTTTTTTTTTTTTTTTAATTTCCTAAGGAAAAATACTCATTAGAACCTTTCTGAAAAGGAATAAAAAAAAAAAAAAGTATATATATATATATATATAAATGATAAATTATGAAATGAATATATTTTTAACAATTTTTAATACTGCAGTTAATCTAAATTTAAAATTACAAAATATAAATTTTCAATTTCTCTCTTCAAAATAATTTTGATTGATAAGACATCTTTAACTCTGTATGGACGCGAACTCAAACCTTTCTAACCTGAAATTCAACTTCGTACCACGAGATCATTATGTTCTTAGTTATTCCCTACGTAGAATATCATTTAAAAAAAATAGCAACGTAATGCGCAGAACGTTATGAGCATGCGCTGAGCACAGAATCAGGAGATCAAAATGAAAAAGTGTGATCGCTAGATGCTAGTCTTCATATTTATATAATTACGAACGCACCAAAAAAGATAAAGTAGGTACGCCGATCAATGTGGCCATTATACGAAAAAGAAAGGCCAGATAGAATAAATATTAATTTAAAATTTCCTATTTATTATACAATAGCAATCAGCTCTGTTAGAAGCTGATGGCATGAATTTCACTCAACTTTTCCTCTATGCGTAATGCTAAACACAAACTTTTTTACTAAAACACTTTACTTTTATAAATATCTGGTGTGAATTTTTAAGTAAAATGAAAGTTATTTTTGATTTGTATATTTTATGCTTAAAAAATTATTAAATTGGGATATATTTTATCCCATCTCATTTAAACCAAATTCGCAAAGGCATTTTTGCACGAAATTTTATGTTTTTAAACTTTGGTAGGGAAAAAACTTTTTGTTATTTAAAAAATAAAATTTTCGATTTTTCCAATGAGAATTCAATGTTACAGAGAGCTTACTGATTGCAGATTGCCCCTCAAAGTGTTAAGGCCCTTGTCCTCGCTCGAGGAAACGCTCGCGAGCTAATGCTATTCCTATGCGGAAGCATTTTTCTAATAGCTCTTTCGCATTGTGACATTTTTGAATATTTTTTTTTTTGCATTGGATAGCTGAGGTGCATGCCGATAGCGCATCTTTTTTTACTTTTTCGATTTTGGTTGCAGATATTTTTTTTAAAAAGCAGTTTCAGTTTCGAAACCGGTTTTGAAAGTGAAACTAACTTTGTAAAAAATATCTGCAACCAAAATCGAAAAAGTAAAAAAAGATGCGCTATCGGCATGCACCTCAGCTATCTAATGCAAAAAAAATTATTCAAAAATGTCAAAATGCGAAAGAGTTATTAGAAAAATTCTTCCCCATAGGAATAGCATTAGCTCTCGAGCGTTTCCTCGAGCGAGGACAGGGGCCTTAAGCAACATCACACAAGTATGTTGCTATCAGGAGACAGGGTAATTTCCTCCATTTACGGGTAATGCCAAGATTTTGAGGGTTCCAGAGACCCCGTCCCAAAGAACAACTAAGCGGGACACAGAATGTCCTGCTTTTTTCACCGTAGCCAAAGTAAATCAAATTTTAACTAGTCCAATCTAAATTAAAATTTTATCTCTTATTCTGAAGCGAAAATTAAACTAAATTTCGGTTACATTTGGTCAAATTTTAAAGCTCCACTGCATATATATATATATGTATATATAAACTTTGGATGTATTTATAAAAGTATATATACTATATATATATATATATATATATATATATATACACAGAGGCGGTCAATTGTTTCCGGCCACCAAAAATTTTTCAGCAAATTTGTAACTATACCCATATGAAGAAGAATCTCAAAGTGATACTTCTACATTTTATTGAATTAATAGTTAGGAAGTTACTTGTGGAAGTTACATGTAAATATCAATAAATTTAATTGACAAAATTAAGTACAAAGGAAAATGCACGTTCTCAAAAGTTTCCGGCCACCTTCGCAAGTTTTTTAAAAAATGTATTGTAATAGAAAACTACAGCGATCAACAACATTTATAGTTAGTATTTTATAGTATTAACATTTTATTACCTTTAGAAATAAGTTCTACAGCGCAGTGACTTGACATCCATACAATCAACGGTTAAAGACCGTCTATGGTACGTTTTTTCCACATTTCTTCCAATTTTTGGGAATTTTCTGCTGAGTTGGAATATTTATAGTTCGGCAGACGTTTGCCAACTTCTTTCCAAAGATTTTCTATTGGATTCATGTTGGGTGTTTGTGCTGGCCATTTCAAAATCTAAATTTTTTTGCGCGAAAACCATTGCTTGAATACATTCATTATGTTGTTATCATGTTAAAACAAATAGTTGTGACGAAAATTTTCCTCTAGTAAGGCAAAAAATAATCTTGCAAGATATCCTTATACATTGCATCATTCATCTTGCCGTGGATTTTAAATAACGGATCGACAGTTTTTGAAGAAAATACTCCCCACATTATAACGTGTCCCCCGCCATGCTTCATTGTAGGAATAACATATATTGAATCACATTTTTGGTTGTTAAGTCACCGGATGTAGTGTCAGCCATTACTACCAAAAAAGTTTCAAATTCTATTGATGGAAAAATAGTACTTTTGTTCAGTTTTCACTATACTAGACTTTGTATTTTTTCGAAACGCCACTCGGTACGTTTATATTTTTTTACATACGAAAAATTTTTGAACACGGACACTTCCATAAAGTTCTGTTTCACGTCAGCATCTTGACAAGGTAGATCGACTTATTTCAACAACATTTTCATTTTGTAAATGGCTGTATATTGCAACGGAATTTTTGTGCGGATCATCAATTGTTTTTCTCCTGTTAATACTGTCAACAAGAATAGTAATTTTTTGAAATCTTCCGGACTTCACAAAGTCCTGAAGGCCTGGCCATCTTTATATAATTTTTATATATCGTTTACAGTCGATTTTACCGATCGATAACTTTACCACAATATCTCCAGAAGATTAGCTCTTTAGTGACAATATAATCACTCATTTACGTACAATATTTGTTGAACTTTTCAATTTTGAATTTAAGCTATGCTATTCACGTTCATTCATTCACAAACACGACCAAAAATCACTTTACCGATAGAAAAAACTAAGGAATGATGAGTGACCGGAAACTTTTGCACATGCCAACTTCGAATTCTATCCCTTTGCATGAAGCGTCCACAGTATCCAATCAAAATGATCACGTGATCAGGTGTCATTCACATATTTCTAACTTTTGAAACAATTGTGCTTCTTTCCTTTAGTCGATTATCGCACAATTTCAATCATAAAATATTAACAAGAATTATTACGGTTGAAGTAAAAAAAATTGCAAAAACATGAAATAATTGCTTTGGGTTTCCATATACTCATTAAACCGATAAGAGATGGCAGCACCGAAGGACATAAAGATACATTTACCGCCATGATTATTATTATTGTTATTGATTTATTGATGTTCTTCATTATTAGTATGAATTTTATGAATATTGTTTTATTTCTAATTATCCACCAGGATCATAGGCGTGGGAGCCGGGGGAGCTGGCGAAGCTGCAGCTCCCCGTGGAATATTTCAGACGGGCTGAGCTCCCCCGGGAGAAATTCTGGCACCATATCTGATTATGACATATTGTTGAATTAAAAAAATGTCTACTTTTTCTAACACTAATCCCGGACGGAATTGACAGAAATGCATTGTGATCGGAGTTAAAATGATGTTATCCGAGAAATTAGTAAAGAAATTATTTTCTGGAATCTAACTCGGGCCCCACCAGTGGCTGCGAGGTTCTGACCTCCAAACTAGTAGACGGTAGGTGCTGGGTTCGAACCCAATCGCTACCGTCGGACTAACCGTTCGGGGTTTTCTGTGGTTTTCTTCGAACCTTGCGTAAATACGGTTTAGGTTCCCTTAGAAAGACCTCCACGGAGGGCATCCCACCCCATAGGGCCTATATCCCATAGTGTAGATAAATGGCCGACATAAATACAAACAAACAAACTGAAGTTTAACCTTTGGTAGAATTTATTTTGCCGATTCCAACATAAGTAGCATCCCACCCCTTAGGGCCTATATCCCACAGTGTAGATAATTGGCCGACATAATACAAACAAATTAACTTCAGTAGCAAGAACAGAGAGATCTTTCAATGCTCATTAGAGGCTTCAAACACACCTCTGAACTACAATGGGTCAACAGTGATTCCATTCGATGCTACTGCAAATTTATAATGAGGAGGCCTTTAAAATTTATTTATAGAAGAAAATTGTAAAGAATTTTCAAGCTAAACAATCGAAAGAATTTTAACTTTTGTTGAATGCGAGTGGGTGAGACCTTAAATTTGAATAATTTATTCGGGATGAGTTCATAAATTAAGTTTTTGTATGTCAAGTATATTTAATAAAAATTATCATAATTGGATTAAAGAGTTAGTGATCTTTTGATATGCTTTATTTTATACTGCTGTTTGTGAAAAGTGCAGCAGTATGAAATAATCCTCCGAAATGAATAAAATTGTAAACGAAATAATACCTGTCTCCAGCTTGGACTGTATTCTTGTGACATCACAATTTTTACAGTCTCGAACAGAAAGGGACAGTAGGTTCTATCTGTTTATGGATTATTAACTGGAAACAAATGCGGAACTATTTGTGTGCGAGACATCTTCGCAGTATACAATAAGCAGCCTTGAATCTTTATTTTTAATTTTTATGTATATAAATATTAATAAGTTATAAAGTTGTTACTTAGCTTGTTGTAGCACAGTTATGATTTATTATTTCCATAGTACTACAAAATATTGACAAAAAAAGATGGTTCTATGGCTGTATAATGTTTTGATTAGAAATAAATTTCCTTTACATTAAAAATGAATCATAAATCTAATTGAGTTATTCTGAATCTAGGATATACAAAAAGCTTTCAGTCAACATCAATTTATCATTAAAAAAAAAAGAGGTAATCCTACAAAATTTGCCAGTTAGTTCATTGGTATGCCGGGGAAAAGTCATCATCGGTGATTTCAAATGTATCCCATTTATGAGAAAATAAACATCCCTGTGTGGTTGGACTATAGACCAAGATTTCGAAGTTAAGTGCTCCTTTCAACAACAAAAAATAAAATACTATAACAGATAAACCCAGTTTAACAACCTTATTTAGCCATTTTTCAAGAGTTGTAAATTTTATTTTTCTGTAAGAACTTGTTTTATCAAAATCATCTTAAGCGAAATAAAGCTCAAATACCCTTTTTTGGCGACACATTTTGAAACATATTTTGACTTTATGGAAAAACCGACATACGGCATATTATATAGCTCCTTATATACAAACTGTCAACTGAATGCGTTTGAGAGTAAAAATTAATTTAAAGATGAATCATAAAATAAACAATTTGTTATGTGAATACATCCTCAATACTTCAATCACGATCGCTTCCGGAAATTCTATCCAAAATATCCAATTTGACAGCATTTTTTGAAATATATTCTGCCTTTATCAAAAACCGGGCCAATATGGCATACTATATAGTTCCTAAATAAGAGAACCTGAAAGTTGAATACGTTTGAGAGTAAAATGAATTTAAAAATAAATCAGAATATATGCAGTTTGGATTTAAGATTTTTCCTTCAACTTTTATTTTTGTTTAATTTATTTTTTCTATAGAAATTGGTCCTATCATAAACTTGTCAGTATAAATGTTGTAGATATTATTGAGAAGATGTATAGTAAATTCAATTGGATTTGGTATCTTAAGTATTAATGAATTTATAGATTTTTTTCTTCTTCCAACTCTTTTTTTCTTTTTGTTTTTAATTTTTTTATTTTGTGCAAAGAGTTTTGCTTCTATCGAAAACTTGTAAACACATAAGTTTTAAATAGTATCAAGAAAATTTATAATAAAATTAATTGGATTTGTTATCTTGAAATTTGACGAAGTTATGAATTTTTCTCTCTTAAAAATCCTATTTTTTCGCCCTTTACATCCATTTTTTATTTTATCAAAGATCTGTCATGCATTAACTTTTAACCCATTGTTTAGAAGTAATATAAACTTTAAACTGATTTGATATCTACTGTAAGTATATAGTTATGGGCTTTTTCGGTTTTCACAAAACCTCACCCTATTTCTACCTCTTTAGTCCGATGTTGCCCATTAACGAACTTCACCGAGTTTTTATGTCCCTTGATTGTATAATCGGTATAGATCTGCAAAAAAATTTCATAAATTTCAACATAGGAGCGACCGCAATAGGTACTATTTCATACGAAATCTACCTAAAAACGCTATTCAATGCTTAAGTACTACAAAATGTCTCGAATGTCTCCAAAATGAGTCCTAGAATGTGTTGAAGTAGTGTGTGAGTGCAAACGGGAAGGGGTGGGGGCGTAGAGTTAAAACGTTCTTAAAAATTATAAATTTGCTGATTGCTATGGTTTTATTTACTATTTATTGAGATACATTTAAGTAATTTTCTGTATTCCATTTTAAAAAATTTATAACCATGGAATTATACTTATTAAGATGGAAATCTGTCTAAATCGAAAAATTCCCAGTCGCATTCTATTCCACCTTAGCAGGTTTCATTGCATAAAGAGTTACCTGTTATGATATATGAGGACCCCAGAAGCCAAGGGGTACAAGTGACAAAATTTCGATTTCGAGTAAATTGAGTTTAAAGATGATTGATGCTAAATTGGAACATCAATAACAATTGATTGGATTGAAATAGGATATTTCTGCTTGTTGCATTCTGGTCTTTGAACTCTTATTTCAATAACTGTTAAAAAATAAAGTACAATTTTCTTTAAATGTATAATTAATCAATATTGTTTGTTTTTCGAAAAAAGTGGTTTGCCTCTATAACTCAGCAAATAATAAGAAAATCACTTATATTTCTTTACCTGAAAAGAAAAAAGCATATTTTTAGGTCGTCTGTGTATTTAGTTTATTTTTTTCAATTTTGTCACTTATACCCCTTGGCTTCTGGGGTCCTCATATGTTACCTGCTTTGATAAAATTGTTTAAACAGGAATTTTACCGTTCCTTGTGATTTCTTCTTTGAAACTTTTACTAAATTTCAGTCCCCTCCGAAATGATAAGTCTAGATACGCCACAGGATAAAATGGAGGTTTTATAGCCTCGAACCAAAATGGAGAATAACGTCCCTATGCCCTAGCCAGGAGTGTAGTGGAGGGTTTACGCAGGTATACGCCGTACACCTTCTGGAATTTTTGAAGAACACCATATATCCTCTGTTTCACATGAAAGCTACAGAATATACCCTCTAGAGTATATACAGTTTTGCCCTGTATCTTGAGAGTATACCTTCTGCTTAAAGAATAAACTCTCTATTTTTTCTTTAAGACTACACCACCACTGACTACAGACTAGAGATGGGAAAAACAGTTATTTTTTGTTAACAGGTTCCATCATTAAACCATTAGCTTGGTAACATGTTACAATAACCTAATAAATTTTTAACGTTTTACCAAAGGCTGAAAATTTGTTTAAATTCCTACTTTTTGGAGACCTTTTTTTAATTTAGGTCATTTTTATAGATTTTAGATAAATATTTGTAGGTAAAAAAACATTTTTCTCATTTGAGTAAGATTTTGCATTTTTTTTTTTTTTAAATATTAATGTCTGAAAAAGGATCAAGCTCACATTTAAGATGTAGAGTTAAACTTTACAAAAACTTTCGTACTTCATCAATGGAGATGAGAAAACACAGTATTCCCCGGATCAGTATTTATAGAAAACAATATTCAAGGACCTAATTAGAAAGAAATTGGGTACTTCAAAGGACCCTACTCAAGATTTTGCATCGCAAAACAAGATCCTTCATTTTTTTCCTTTAAAAGACCTGTCACAAAATCTTTCGCCTTCAAATAGGACCTTTCACAAAAATTTCACCCTTCAAGCAGGACCCTTCTCAAAATTCTTTTTATTAAAAATTGACCTTGCGCGAATCAATTCCATCTCCAAGTTGAACTTTTTATAAATTTAAACATTTAAAAGTAAAATCTGATGTGTCACTTTTACATATACAATGAAAATATATATTTGTTAAATGCATAGATCGTCTAACAATACCCCAAATATAAAGATCATTTAAAATTCCCAAAATTGTGATTAATATTTATATAAAATAAAGTATATTTTTTTGCTCCAAAATTTCACAGAAACAGGATCTTGTGTGGAAAGTATGATCAGACCCTTTGTATTGTACATTTTTTAACATAACGTCTATTTTCAACATGATTCATTGATTACAAACATATCCCCATTTGACATTAAAAGAAGATGTTTCAATTTCTATAAAAGAGACCAAAATAGAGTAATTACATATCATAGTCCCACTGTTTAAATATATTCAATAAATATGACTGATCATACTAAAATAAATGGTTTATTCTGTGTATTCTAAAGCGTTGTTCCCTTTTTTTCATTTAAAAATGTTTTTCGTTTTTTCTAAACCACTTCACTTTTTCATTTAAGCCATTTATCGAATAATCGCGATAAAATCAACTGTGTATTTTAACTTATCCATTTACAGCGTCCAATATATTATGGGATATAAATTACATTACTTAAAATAATTTAATAAGATCTTTAAGACTTAATTTGGTTTAAGGCAAAATTTTTTAACTAAAATATTTTATTATGAAAATTATATGAACAAGTAGTTTTTAAAACGTCGTCTTCGCTTTCATATTGACAACAGTCATATTATTTTTTTTTCCAAATTGATTAAAGTGTTTTTTAAATTTTAACGAAACGCTCTATAAAATAGAAATCTCACTGCTTTTGTAAAATTAATTCCAAGAAAAAGTTTTCTAGCAATCATAGTTATGACAAAATGCACAACAAATAAATAAATAAACAGTTTTACCGCACGCGTACGTAATATCAACTCACAGACATATCCTTCAACACGCAATCGAAAACATACTTTACCTTCCATTAAAACATCCTCAAGCACGAAATCAAACGCGAAACTAACAACTCATCAAAATATCATCCGTCACCAAACGATGTCCGATTCCAACTTGCAAATTTGGAAAAACTTTTTTTTTTCCTCTCGATCATTCTTAGATTCTAATACAGTAGAACCCCGCTAATTCGGACCCCGTTAATCCAGATCTCCAGATAATCCGGATCGATTTGGTCATTTTTTTTTTCAAGTTTAAAAGTGATTGGCTATTTTCCATAATATTAACTTATTTCATCTTCGTATTTTCAATAAAAAAAAACTTTTTCTAAAATCTTTTGTGAAGAATTAAACAAAGTAAACGTTTTAACTAACTGTAAATATTCAATACGTTTAACATGACGGTGATTTTCTGTAAGTATGCTTAATTTTATTTCATTTTTTTTTTCTAATTCTCTCGATAATCTGGATATTCGATAATCCGGATTGGGTCTGGTCCCAATTAATCCGAAATATCGGGGTTTTACTGTACTACCAGTTTAGATATACAAATTCGTATTCAAAGCAACAATATATTTTTAGAATAATATAATTGCTTCGTAGTTATATATTACAAGTAACTTTAATCTGTTAGACGAGTGATTAAATTTTTTTACGCATTGGAATTCAAACAAATACGATCTCATGTTGAAAGGGAACATAAAATTTGAATATTAAACAGTTGGTATAGAATATTTGATGCAGACAGATAATTAAAACTGTAAGATAGATTTTATTTTCAGCAACAGAAGGAGAAAGTTTGCCGTAAGTTTCTCAGACGTACAGACGAGGCAGATGAGTTTTGCTAGGACGCGTTTGTTATTGTTAGTGGGAGGGGTGACTAATGAATGAAATAAAAGTGATTTTGAGTGTAGGATTTTCTTTTTCATTGATAAAACGGTTTATTGTTTTGGGGTTTTGTTATTTTCGCTGAAATTTAGGTTTATTTGATTGGCGTGCAAATCTAGATTTACTTGACTCGTTTTTAATAAATATTTTTTTTTCGTTTTCTCTTAGAAGATAATTAAAAGTTTGAAAAAAGATTTTGTAACTTTATTTTCATTACAGTAAAAAGTTAAAATAAAACATTTTTTTTTTTTTTGTTTTATTTTAAGATTTCTTTTCAAGGTAAATGTAAATTCAAGGTATTGTTATAAAATTAATGGGGAGTTTTTAATATTCTGTTACTAAAAAACAAACTTCATAGTAGAAACAGTGTTTTTTAACTGTTATATTAAATAATCTCCACCTCTAGTATAAACTGAAACAACTATTTTAAAAATCCAACGAGGACACCCATTTAAGAATCTACTCTAGTTATGCAATTATTGATTGCACATTCAAATGCATACCAAGCAAATGAGTATCATCTATTATTAGTTATAAATCATTCCGGAAAAAATTACCGGGTTAGGTTGAATATTTCTCTTGCGCTGACATTTCTGTTCTTTATTTGGGCAAAACATACAATATCCATAAATTAATTAAAAAAAGTAAATAAATAAAATGAAAGTTTAACACGAGAATCATTTATTCAAACTCTCTCATAACACAAAACATTTTTAATATCTAATGTATAATCTAGTTCAATATTTTAAGCTTTAACATACGCAAGGCCGTAAAGGAAGATTAAAAAGAAAAAAAAAAGGTGGGGGGGGGGGGGTCTTCACCCGAGTCCATTTAATTTCCTGATTATCGATAAATATTGAAATCTGGCAACGATATCAAATAGAAAAATTATTTTACACATTTAGGGAGAAAAATTCATAAATTAGAGACTTTTTTAACAGTGAAGATATTGTTACAAAATGTTTAAAAAAGAGACATTTTGAGCTTGTTTTTATTTGCATATTAGGATTTACTTCCTCCTTAATAATCTAAAAATGCAAACAAACTTTAAAAATTATTTCTTATCTAAACATTTTTGGAAAACATCTCCATTGTCCTAAAACTCCCTAATTTACGGAAGGCGTGCCCAAATGTGTAAAATTATTTTCCTAGATTTCGTACTGACGATGCTGCAGGTACGCGAAAAGGGTGTAGCCGGATAAGCATTAGAAACATATCTTTCAATCAAACTTCCTGATTTTTCCCCCAGGAGTGTTTACCTATCTGAAAATATATTACCCAGTTATCCCCTTGTAAAAATCGACATTTTATTGTACAAAAATGATTTTTCGATTCTTTAAAAATCTAATTTTCTCAAAAACTATTCTTTCGAATTCCATGCCATTAAATGAGGTTATATAGATGTCAAAGATGCATAACTGGAATTTTTGTATAATTTTCTGTTTATAAAAATTGTGTGAAATAGCGACAAAAATGTTTACAAAATTTTAAAAATCTAACAATTATCCGAAAATTATCATTTCAACGTTTACCAACGTTACCAATTCAACATTTGGTTTTCCTAAAAAATATATTTTGCTGTTTTTTCTTTAAAAATTATTATTTTTTAATTTTTGCACATAAAAATTATTAGAATTAGAAAAAAAATGATTTTTTTAATAATACATATAACTTTTAAAAAATGAAACTGAATAATTTTTTTTTCGTTACCTTATGTTTAATTATTAATAAATTGATAAAGTTTTGAAGTGTTACTTCATACAAAAAATGTACATATAATTTAAATGAGTTAAAAATGCATTTTGTACATCTGTACCCTATTTATGAACTCCAGAAATATTGTTTGTGATGTTTCTAAATTTATTCTTTACTTTTTTTTTCAATGATCCTTATCATGCTGATAAGACTGTAAGTTATGCTGAGTTAATTTAGCTACATTAAACTCGTTAAAATCTTTACCCATTGAAGTTAAATTTATTTGCATAAATAAATTTCCTAAAAATTATTCTCTGTTTAACAACTATTAAAAACAAATACAAAGTTATACAGAAACGCTTTTTCTCCAGAATCTTTTGTATCTTGCAACATATCCAACTTGAACTTGATGCTCCATAATTTAGTTTTTATTTGAATATAGCACTATTTCATTTGTAATGGCGTGACGAATGCTTATAATAATCTAAAAAGCATTAATATTTTTACGCCCTTTTAAAATAAAAAATGTAAACAGAAAATAAATTAAATTAGGTTTAAAAAAAAGCATAATATGATTAGTTTTATGAATAATTAATATGTTTTATGATTCTATGAGTCTGTTTAATGTCAGAATTGATTTAGCTATTTCATATATTTCTTAAAATTTTCCTTTTTAAAGTACTATAATTAAATATACTTTTGCAAAATTTCTCATGCATATTGTTATGTGCATTGAAAATGTCAAATATTTAAATTGATTTAACATAAACTAATTTATCTTAAATTCCTCAGAAATGGAAAGCATTAAGGGAGACCCTTAAGAGAAAACCCAAAATTTTTATTATTGATTTTAAAGTAATGAATTTTGGTGTACTACTTAAGAATCTTTTTGTAAGGAATAATTAGCAAAAAAATTCACTTTTTATTAAAAAGTATATTTTTATGGGGATTTTTATGATATTCTTTTGTCGAAAAATACACTTTTAAAAATTACTACTCCTCATTCAATTTTCAATATTTTGGTATTACTAAAATTTCTTAAATAGTGTTATAGTATATAGAAAAGAACTAAGGAGAGATATTTTTAATTTTCTATTTTAATCGGCTAAAAAAATAAATAAATAAATAAATAAAAATCCGCATGGTAAATTTCCTTAAATTCGTTATAATTTTCATGTTTACCAATTTATGTAAAATTTTAAGAAATAGTTAAAAAATATATCTCTCCTTACTTTTGTTTCAAATTTTTTTAAGATTCTAAAAACATAAACACTTTGTTTCTAAATCATTTTACCACTGAGCCTTAGTACTTTGAACTTAGGCAAAATAAGAAAAAAGTTTTAAATAGCCGCTAGTCTTTTAAACTCTATAGTGAGTACAATTAAGAAAGCTCATTTTCTACCTGTTCCAAGTGTCCCCGAGTTCTGAAATTTTGCATGGATATTCGCAAATATGTATTTTATCGTTTTCTGAGATAAAATTTTTTTTGACCTTTTGAAGATTTTTGGCCGAGAATGGGGTACGGTCTCCCTTAAGTACGTTTAACAATGCTTTACAATTCAAACAACTTGTATAATAAAAATTTAATAAATTAAGATTGCCTACTTGAAAACATTTGTTTGCCTACTTGAAAACATTTGTTTGCCTACTTGAAAACATTTGTTGTTGAAAAGTATTATTTGAAATTTTATGTACCTCGGACGTAACGTGATAAGGGGAAAAAAAAACATAAAATAATCGTCAATTCGTCAATCGTAATCGTCAATCGTCTAGCAAAGCGAACTCTAATACACATCGCAGTATTACATTCTGGACTTAAAATCAGCTACAAAGGATATTAAAAGTCAAGCAAGACTCAAAAAATATTTGTCGGATTTCTGATCTGATTATACCAGAAGGTAGCTATGAGGGTAGCCAACTTAATGCACCTACTATGAAACATAAGGTCCAAACAGTTTAAAATTATGTTCGTGAGGCTTAATCTACAATTCCGGGCTTTCGAATGACAAGAATGATGCCCCTTTCACACATACAGATGACATCGCTTTTTAGCTCGCAAGCTATCAAAGCCTGAGAGCTTGTGCCTGCCCTTTCTGTATGTATGTATGTGCGTACGTAACGCGACAACTTATGATAAAAATATCCGATTCACTTGAAATTTTGGATATAGGTACATTCTGATAAGGCGTTTCCCTGTTTAGTTTTTGGAGTTTCTTTCCAAATGTATTAGAGGGGGAACGGGAGCAATGCCCATCCCCTTAATTTATATAAATGGGATTTTTTATATGATAAAGCATTTTCTTCATTAATTTAACCTCTTCAGTCCCTGAGTACCCAAATGGGTACATCAGTTTTGTCCCATTTTATTAATGATACTCAAATATAAATGAAATTTCGATATAAGAATAATATGTTTCGAATTCTAAGATTCGAGCTAATGAAAATAAAACAAAAATCTCGTTCTGAAGTCAAACGAAAGAAGAAATAATTCAGTAATAATTAAAAATACTGTAATAATCGCCAGTAGCGTAAAGGTTAAGGGGTTGAATGGGGAAATGGAGGCAGGCTGTTCCCCTCTTAGTTAGTTTTCAAACGGAATTAAACCTTGAAAATATAAGACTGTAATGTACAATTAGTATGCGTAGCCTGTGAGCTCAATGCCATCAGTCAAACTGGTCAATTTTCTTTTTATTCTTAATTCCACTTTGACTGTCTTTGCTTTATTATATGTCCAGTATGGTAGACAGTGAACTATACGTCTCCATCTCTTCTGTGTAAGTTCTTTGTATAAGCTGAGAAATAACTATTTTAAAAATCCAACGAGGACTCCTATGTGCAGGAGGTTACCCGTTGCGTAATTATTGTTTGGCCTTTCAATCTTTTCGTCCGGTAAATGGGAATCATGTATTATTACTTAAAAATTACTCCTGAAAACTTTACCGGTATGGGTTAAATATTTCTCTCGCGTTGACATTTATGTTACTTTATTTGAGCAAAACATACATCATCCACGAATTAATTTAGCAATATAAATAAATAAAATAAAAATTTAACACGAAAATCATTTATTCAGAATATCTCTCAACACAAAAAAAACCCTTTAATGTCTAATATATAATCTAGCTCAATATTTTAAGCATGAACCTGCGCAATACAGTAGAGGAAGTTAAAAAAAAAAACAAGTAAGAAAAATCATGCGTTAAGCATAGATTATGAAGCACTTTCCAACACGTAATGAAATCTTTAACAAAACTTTGTTATTTAGGGAAATAATAGTGTATAGCCAAATGTACCCAAATATGCATTCCAGTACTTTTGAACAGCCCTGTATTTCATATGTCAGTTGATATAATGGGAAAATTTAGCTTAGCAAGAAAATACCCAGTAGCCTCAAATTTCTTTTTCAGCAATTTATACTATTAGATGGAAACATACTTGAATACTTTTGTTCAGCCCTGTAGTTTACATTGTACCTTTATTACACGACAGCATTAGGCTAAAATTTATTGTAAACTAAAACACTTTTAAAACAACTGAAATCACATTCTCATAAATCATCATTCATAGGCGTCCATGTACCGAATTCTTTGCGTGGCAATGTATATCCCTTTATCTATATTCTGCAAACATTTCTCAGTAAATTGAATGCAGCTCAGCGTAAAAATGCATAGCTTATTTAAGAACCACGTTTAAATAATTTAAGCTTATATTCCGTAACGTTGGTGAGCTCTTTTGGGTAGCCCTGTATTCAACTATAATATTTATACACACCATATAATGTGCATATATTTAGCGAAATATAAACGCGAATATCATAATTAAAATGCATTTCATACCTCCATCAGCCATCATCGGACACATATACGGTACTTCGGAAAGAATATACTATTTGAAATCTTTTGTTTGGACCTGCTAATGCTATGTACTTCATATTATGCAAGACAGTAGCGTATAATTTATATTAAGCTTCAGTGACATATATCAATTTTATTATACATGAAAAAGCTTAATGTATTTAAAATATGTCACACACAATTCCCCCTTTTACCATTATCTAATGGAATTCTTTTGTGTGGTCCTGTAAATGAATAATAGCACTTTTTCACTTTATGTTTTATAGAATGCATATTTTAATATGTTTGACAGGGCATAACATCTTTAAAATTCCTTTGAAACGATTTTTCCCCATAGGCCGTAATGTAATAGGAAACTTTTGATTCGCCCTGTAGATAAACTAATCATGATAGAAACTTCATTTTCGATAGGACTTGTGCTAGGGTAAACGTCAATAACGTCTTAAAATTTCATGGCAATCCGAGTATATTAACGATTTTTCCCCATAGGTCGTAATGTAATGGGAAACTTTGATTCTCTCTGTAGATAAACTAATCATGGTAGATGCTTCATTTTCAGTAGGGTTCGTGCTAGGGTAAAACACAATAACGTCCCAAAATTTCATGGCAATCCGAGTTTATTAACGATTTTTCCCCATAGGCCGTAATGTAATGGGAATCTTTTGATTCGCCCTGTAGATAAACTAATCATGGTAGAAACTTCATTTTCAATAGGACTTGTGCTAGGATAAGCGTCAATAACGTCCTAAAATTTCATGGCAATCCGAGTATATTAACGATTTTTCCCCCTAGGCCGTACTGTAATGGGAAACTTTTTATTCTCTCTGTAGATAAACTAATCATGGTAGATACTTCATTTTCAATAGGGTTCGTGCTAGGGTAAACCTTAATAACGTATAAAAATTTCATAGCAATCCGAGTATATTTACGGGAGTTAGAGCGTGGACAGACGGACAGACGGCCAGACAAACCGAATGCATAAGCACTTTTCAACTTTGTTGGAAAAGGCTAAAAAGAAGGGAGGTGTTCAACCGAGTTGATTTAATTTTCTGATTGTCGATAAATATTGAAATCTGCAACGCAATCAAATAGGAAAAAAAATTACTTATTTAGGAAAAAAATCTATAAATGAGAGAGTTCTTCGACAGCGAAGATATTGTCACAAGATGTTTTAAAAAGCGGGATTTTGAGCGCATTTTTAATTGCTAAATAAGAATTAAAGTCCTTCTTTATACTCTAAAAATGTAAATAAACGTTAAAAATTATTTCTTTTCTAAACATTGTTGGAAAATATCTCCATTATCTGAAAACTCCCTAGTGTACGGAAGGCGTGCCCAAATGTGTAAAATTGTTTTTCTAGATTTCCTTCTGACGATGTTGCAGGTACGCGAAAAGGGTGTAGCCGGATAAGCACTAGAAACATATCTTTCAATCAAACTTCCTGATTTCTTCCCTCAGGAATGTTTACATACCTTAAAATATATTACCCAATTATCCCCTTGTAAATATTGACATTTTATTCTAGAAAATGATTTTTCGATTCTTTAAATATCTATTTTTCTCAAAAACTATTCTATCGAATTTCATGTCATTAAATGAGGTTATATAGATGCCAAAGATGCATAACTGCAATTTTTGTATAATTTTCTGTTTATAAAAATTGTATGAAACAGCGATAAAAATATTTACAAAATTTAAAAAACCTAACAATTACCCGAAAATTACCATTTCAACGTTTACCAACGTTCCTAATTCAACGTTTAATTTTCCTAAGAAAGTAAATTGCTGTTTTTTCTTTAAAAATTATTAATTAGAATTAAAAAAATAATTGTTCTGAAAAAAAAAAAAAAAAAGAGTTTTTTTTTAAATAATACATATAATTTAAAAAAATTAAATTGAATAAATTAATTTTTTTCGTTAACTAATGTTTAATTATTAAAAAATTGAAATAGTTTTGAAGTGTTACTTCATACAGAAAATGTATATATAATTTAAATTAGTTTAAAATGCATTCTGTGCATCTGTACCCTATTTATGAACTCTAGAAATATTGTTTGTGATGTTTCTAAATTTATTCTTTACATTTTTTCAATGATCCTTATCATGCTGATAAGTCTGTAAGTTATGCTCAGTTAATTTGGCTACATTGAACCCATTGAAATCTTCCCTTATTGAAATTAAATATATTTGCATAATTAAATTTCCTAAAAATTATTCTCTGTTTAACAACTATTAAAAATAAATACAAAGTTATACAGAAAAACTTTTTTTTCCAGAATCTTTTGTATCTTGCAATATATCCAACTTGAACTTGATGTTCCATAGTTTAGTTTTTATTTGAATATGCACTATTTCATTTGTAATGGCGTGACGAATGCTTATAATAATCTAAAAAACATTAATATTTTTGCGCCCTTTTAAAATAAAAAATGTAAACAGAAAATAAATGAAATTAAGTATTTAAAAAAAAAGCAGAATCCGATTAGTTTTATCAATAATTAATATGTTTCATGATTCTATGAGTCTGTTTAATGTCAGAATTGATTTATCTATTTCAT
This sequence comes from Maratus speculifer, assembly GCA_964019185.1. Lineage (NCBI taxonomy): Eukaryota > Metazoa > Arthropoda > Arachnida > Araneae > Salticidae > Maratus > Maratus speculifer. The sequence goes on along the minus strand of CAXHSM010000011.1, from coordinate 3,328,341 downwards.
ATATTTCTTAAAATTTTCCTTTTTAAAGTACTATAATTAAATATACTTTTGCAAAATTTCTCATGTTTATTGTTATGTGCATTGAAAATGCCAAATATTTAAATTGATTTAATATAAACTAATTTATCTTAAATTCCTCAGAAATGAAAAGCATTAAGTACGTTTAACAATGCTTTAAACTTCAAACAAATTGTATATTTAAAATTTAATAAATTAAGATTGCCTACTTGAAAACATTTGTTGTTGAAAAGTATTATTTGAAATTTTATGTACCTCGGACGTAACGGGATAAGGGAAAAAAACATAAAACAATTGTCTATTCGCCAATCGCAATCGTCAATCGTCTAGCAAAGCGAACTCTAATACACAACGCAATATTACATTCTGGACTTAAAAACAGCTACAAACGATTTTAAAAGTCAATCAAAACTCAAAAAATATTTGTCGGATTTCAGATCTGATTATACCAGAAGGTAGGTATGAGGGTAGCTAACTTAATGCATATACTATGAAACATAAGGTCCAAATAGATTAAAATTATGTTCGTGAGGCTTAATCTAGAATTCCGGGCTTTCGAATTACAAGAATGATGCCCCTTTCACACATACAGATGACCTCGCTTTTTAGCTCACAAGCTATCAAAGCCTGAGAGCTTGTGCCTGCCCGTTCGCATATTTCAGATGTGTATATTGCTGGGACGATTTCTGTTTCTAAACCAATAGGAGAGCGTTATTATCACGGTCAAGTATACGCCCACACAGTTTGATTGACAGGAACTCGTGGACAATTGACGGTGCTAATTATAACGATAATCTGTTGCGGATGAAAGTGAGCTGACTGGCTGAATGGTTAGAGCGTCGAGCTTGAAACCGGAGGATATGGGTTCGAGTCCATCGCGGGCCGAGAGTCCGTTGTTGATTTTTTTTTTAATTATTGGAGGCTGTCTTTTATTAATAAATAAGACATTTTAAAAAAATATTTCAAACCCTTTTAATATTCTAAATATCGTTCCAAAATGATTTATATATATATTATACAAATGGAAAAAAAAGTATTCTGCGAAAATATCCGTATAAGCAAAATTCTTACTTTAATTTTTATTTATTTATTTATTTATTTATTTCAGGATCAGAGGAAGTATAATTTCTAATTGAAGTAAATAAAATTCAGTCATTTTGAAAAAAAAAAAATTCTTTCATACCTTTAATTTTTAATTACCGAGTACAAATTCAAACAATCCGAGTACAAATAAATAATAAACACACACGATCAATTGTCCACGAGTTCCTGTCAATCAAACTGTGTGGGCATGTACTTGACCGTGATAATGACGGTCTCCTATTGGTTTAGAAACAGTAATCGTCCCAGCAATATACACATCTGAAATATGCTGCCCGTTCTGTATGTATGTATGTGCGTACGTAACACGACAACTTATGATAAAAATATCCGATTCACTTGAAATTTTGGATATAGGTACATTCTGATAAGGGGCTTCCCTGTTTAGTTTTTGGAGTTTCTTTCCAAATGTATAAGAGGGGGAACGGGAGCAATGCCCATCCCCTTAATTTATATAAATGGGATTTTTTATATGATAAAGCATTTTCTTCATTAATTTAACCTCTTCAGTCCCTGAGTACCCAAATGGGTACATCAGTTTTGTCCCATTTTATTAATGATACTCAAATATAAATGAAATTTCGATATAAGAATAATATGTTTCTAATTCTAAGATTCGAGCTAATGAAAATAAAACAAAAATCTCGTTCTGAAGTCAAACGAAAGAAGAAATAATTCAGTAATAATTAAAAATACTGTAATAATCGCCAGTAGCGTAGAGGTTAAAGGGTTGAATGGGGAAATGGAGGCAGGCTGTTCCCCTCTTAGTTAGTTTTCAAACGGAATTAAACCTTGAAAATATAAGACTGTAATGTACAATTAGTATGCGTAGCCTGTGAGCTCAATGCCATCAGTCAAACTGGTCAATTTTCTTTTTATTCTTAATTCCACTTTGAGTGTCTTTGCTTTATTATATGTCCAGGTATGGTAGACAGTGAACTATACGTCTCCATCTCTTCTGTGTAAGTTCTTTGTATAAGCTGAGAAATAACTATTTTAAAAATCCAACGAGGACGCCTATGTGCAGGATGTTACCCGTTGCGTAATTATTATTTGGCCTTTCAATCTTTTCGTCTGGTAAAAGGGAATCATGTATTATTACTTAAATATTATTCCTGAAAACTTTACTGGTATGGCTTAATTATTTCTCTCGCGCTGACATTTATGTTACTTTATTTGAGCAAAACATACATCATCCACGAATTAATTTAGCAACATAAATAAATAAAATAAAAATTTAACACGAAAATCATTTAGTCAGAATATCTGTCAACACAAAAAAACCCCCTTTAATGTCTAATATATAATCTAGCTTAATATTTTAAGCATGAACCTGCGCAATACAGTAGAGGAAGTTAAAAAAAAAAAAAAAAAAAAAAAACAAGTAAGAAAAATCATGCGTTAAGCATAGATTATGAAGCACTTTCCAACACTTAATGAAATCTTTAACAAATCTTTGTTATTTAGGGAAATAATAGTGTATAGCCAAATGTACCCAAATATGCATTCCAGTACTTTTGAACAGCCCTGTATTTCATATGTCAGTTGATATAATGGGAAAATTTAGCTTAGCAAGAAAATACCCAGTAGTCTCAAATTTCTTTTTCAGCAATTTATACTATTAGATGGAAACATACTTGAATACTTTTGTTCATCCCTGTAGTTTACATTGTACCTTTATTACACGACAGCATTAGGCTAAAATTTATTGTAAACTAAAACACTTTTAAAACAACTGAAATCACATTCTCACAAATCATCATTCATAGGCGTCCATGTACCGAATTCTTTGCGTGGCAATGTATATCCCTTTATCTATATTCTGCAAACATTTCTCAGTAAATTGAATGCAGCTCAGCGTAAAAATGCATAGCTTATTTAAGAACCACGTTTAAATAATTTAAGCTTATATTCAGTAAGGTTGGTGAGCTCTTTTGGGTAGCCCTGTATTCAACTATAATATTTATACACACCATATAATGTGCATATATTTAGCGAAATATAAACGCGAATATCATAATTAAAATGCATTTCATACCTCCATCAGCCATCATCGGACACATATACGGTACTTCGGAAAGAATATACTATTTGAAATCTTTTGTATGGCCCTGCTAATGCTATGTACTTCATATTATGCAAGACAGTAGCGTATAATTTATATTAAGCTTCAGTGACATATATCAATTTTATTATACATGAAAAAGCTTAATGTATTTAAAATATGTCACACACAATTCCCCCTTTTACCATTATCTAATGGAATTCTTTTGTGTGGTCCTGTAAATGAATAATAGCACATTTTCACTTTATGTTTTATAGAATGCATATTTTAATATGTTTGACAGGGCATAACATCTTTAAAATTCCTTTGAAACGATTTTTCCCCATAGGCCGTAATGTAATAGGAAACTTTTGATTCGCCCTGTTGATAAACTAATCATGATAGAAACTTCATTTTCGATAGGACTTGTGCTAGGGTAAACGTCAATAACGTCCTAAAATTTCATGGCAATCCGAGTACCGTAATTTCGGGTGTATAAGCCGCAGATCAAACAATTCTTTTTGGACCCAGAAATCTTATTTAGTGATTGAAGACAAATATTTACGGCGATCTGATTAGTTATATTTGTTTTTAAAAAATTTCTGGGTCAAAAAAGAATTGCTTGAACTGCGGCTTATACACCCGAAATTACGGTATATTAACGATTTTTCCCCATAGGCCGTAATGTAATGGGAAACTTTGATTCTCTCTGTAGATAAACTAATCATGGTAGATGCTTCATTTTCAGTAGGGTTCGTGCTAGGGTAAAACACAATAACGTCCCTAAATTTCATGGCAATACGAGTTTATTAACGATTTTTCCCCATAGGCCGTAATGTAATGGGAAACTTTTGATTCTCTCTGTAGATAAACTATTCATGGTAGATACTTCATTTTCAATAGGGTTCGTGCTAGGGTAAACCTTAATAACGTATAAAAATTTCATAGCAATCCGAGTATATTTACGGGAGTTAGAGCGCGGACAGACGGACAGACGGCCAGACAAACCGAATGCATAAGCACTTTTCAACTTTGTTGGAAAAGGCTAAAAAGAAGGGAGGTGTTCAACCGAGTTGATTTAATTTTCTGATTGTCGATAAATATTGAAATCTGCAACGCAATCAAATAGGAAAAAAAAATTACTTATTTAGGAAAAAAATCTATAAATGAGAGAGTTCTTCGACAGCGAAGATATTGTCCCAAGATGTTTTAAAAAGCGGGATTTTGAGCGCATTTTTAATTGCTAAATAAGAATTAAAGTCCTTCTTAATACTCTAAAAATGTAAATAAACGTTAAAAATTATTTCTTTTCTAAACATTGTTGGAAAATATCTCCATTATCTGAAAACTCCCTAGTGTACGGAAGGCGTGCCCAAATGTGTAAAATTGTTTTTCTAGATTTCCTACTGACGATGTTGCAGGTACGCGAAAAGGGTTTAGCCGGATAAGCACTAGAAACATATCTTTCAATCAAACTTCCTGATTTCTTCCCTCAGGAATGTTTACATACCTTAAAATATATTACCCAATTATCCCCTTGTAAATATTGACATTTTATTCTAGAAAATGATTTTTCGATTCTTTAAATATCTATTTTTCTCAAAAACTATTCTATCGAATTTCATGCCATTAAATGAGGTTATATAGATGCCAAAGATGCATAACTGACATTTTTGTATAATTTTCTGTTTATAAAAATTGTATGAAACAGCGATAAAAATATTTACAAAATTTAAAAAACCTAACAATTACCCGAAAATTACCATTTCAACGTTTACCAACGTTCCTAATTCAACGTTTAATTTTCCCAAGAAAGTAAATTGCTGTTTTTTCTTTAAAAATTATTAATTAGAATTAGAAAAATAATTGTTCTGAAAAAAAAAAAAAAAAAAAAGAGTTTTTTTTAAATAATACATATAATTTAAAAAAATTGAATAAATTAATTTTTTTCGTTAACTAATGTTTAATTATTAAAAAATTGAAATAGTTTTGAAGTGTTACTTCATACAGAAAATGTATATATAATTTAAATTAGTTTAAAATGCATTCTGTGCATCTGTACCCTATTTATGAACTCTAGAAATATTGTTTGTGATGTTTCTAAATTTATTCTTTACATTTTTTTAATGATCCTTATCATGCTGATAAGTCTGTAAGTTATGCTCAGTTAATTTGGCTACATTGAACCCATTGAAATCTTCCCTTATTGAAATTAAATATATTTGCATAATTAAATTTCCTAAAAATTATTCTCTGTTTAACAACTATTAAAAATAAATACAAAGTTATACAGAAAAACTTTTTTTTCCAGAATCTTTTGTACCTTGCAATATATCCAACTTGAACTTGATGTTCCATAGTTTAGTTTTTATTTGAATATAGCACTATTTCATTTGTAATAGCGTGACGAATGCTTATAATAATCTAAAAAACATTAATATTTTTACGCCCTTTTAAAATAAAAAATGTAAACAGAAAATAAATGAAATTAAGTATTTAAAAAAAAGCATAATCCGATTAGTTTTATCAATAATTAATGTTTCATGATTCTATGAGTCTGTTTAATGTCAGAATTGATTTATCTATTTCATATATTTCTTAAAATTTTCCTTTTTAAAGTACTATAATTAAATATACTTTTGCAAAATTTCTCATGTATATTGTTATGTGCATTGAAAATGCCAAATATTTAAATTGATTTAATATAAACTAATTTATCTTAAATTCCTCAGAAATGAAAAGCATTAAGTACGTTTAACAATGCTTTACAATTCAAACAAATTGTATATTTAAAATTTAATAAATTAAGATTGCCTACTTGAAAACATTTGTTGTTGAAAAGTATTATTTGAAATTTTATGTACCTCGGACGTAACGGGATAAGGGAAAAAAACATAAAACAATTGTCAATTCGCCAATCGCAATCGTCAATCGTCTAGCAAAGCGAACTCTAATACACAACGCAATATTACATTCTGGACTTAAAAACAGCTACAAACGATATTAAAAGTCAAGCAAAACTCAAAAAATTTTGTCGGATTTCAGATCTGATTATACCAGAAGGTAGCTATGAGGGTAGCTAACTTAATGCACCTACTATGAAACATAAGGTCCAAACAGTTTAAAATTATGTTCGTGAGGCTTAATCTACAATTCCGGGCTTTCGAATTACAAGAATGATGCCTTTTTCACACATACAGATGACCTCGCTTTTTAGCTCACAAGCTATCGAAGCCTCAGAGCTTGTGCCTGCCCGTTCTGTATGTATGAATGTGAGTACGTAACGCGACAACTTATGATAAAAATATCCGATTCATTTGAAATTTTGGATATAGGTACATTCTGATAAGGCGCTTCCCTGTTTAGTTTTTGGAGTTTCTTTCCAAATGTATAAGAGGGGGAACGGGAGCAATGCCCATCTCCTTAATTTATATAAATGGCATTTTTTATATGATAAAGCATTTCCTTCATTAGTTTAACCTCTTCAGTCCTTGAGTATCCAAATGGGCACATCCGTTTTGTCCCATTTTATTAATGATACTCAAATATAAATGAAATTTTGATATAAGAATTCTATGTTTCGAATTCTAAGATTCGAGCTAATGAAAATAAAACAAAAATCTCGCTCTGAAGTCAAACGAGAGAAGAAATAATTCAGTAATAATTAAAAATACTGTAATAATCGCCAGTAGCGAAGAGGTTAAGGGGTTGGATGATTTTGGTAAAATGGGGAAATGGAGGCAGCTGTTCCCCTCTTAGTTTGTTTTCAAACGGAAATAAGCCTTGAAAATGTAAGACTGTAATTACAATTAGTATGCGTAGCCTGTGAGCTCAATGCCATCAGTTAAACTGGTCAATTTTCTTTTTATTCTTAAATCCACTTTGACTGTCTTTGCTTTATTATATGTCCAGGTATGGTAGACAGTGAACTATACGTCTCCATCTCTTCTGTGTAAGTTCTTTGTATAAGCTGAGAAATAACTATTTTAAAAATCCAACGAGGACTCCTATGTGCAGGGGGTTACTCGTTGCGTTATTATTAATTGGCCTTTCGTAGCATCTTTGGCATCAAAGATTTGGAATGCTCCCAAAACCGATCTGCGCAACTTCTCGCGCATTGTTGCTACTCCAGAAGTTTTGTTTACACTTTCGCGGCACATGAGCTTCTTTGTATAAAGTAAAAGTTATACCTGAGCGGCATAGCGCAGTGGTTAAGGTAAAATTGCCGCAATCGATAGGTTATGAGTTGTGCCCTTGCTGTTGTTTTATCTGTTATAGAATTTTGTTTTGGTCTTTATTTAAGTTGTTAGTAATAAAGTTAGTTACTAATAAAGAATATTTATAAACATCTTTGAGGCTAAAGGGGCAAGTAATATTTATAAACATATAAAAATCAATTATTGTTTTATGTTTACAATATAAAAAAAATATATATATATAATATATATATATACATGTTAGTTACTGCATTGTTGCTACTCCAGAAGTTTTGTTTACACTTTCGCGGCACATGAGCTTCTTTGTATAAAGTAAAAGTTATACCTGAGCGGCATAGGGCAGTGGTTAAGGTAAAATTGCCGCAATCGATAGGTTATGAGTTGTGCCCTTGCTGTTGTTTTATCTGTTATAGAATTTTGTTTTGGTCTTTATTTAAGTTGTTAGTAATAAAGTTAGTTACTAATAAAGAATATTTATAAACATCTTTGAGGCTAAAGGGGCAAGTAATATTTATAAACATATAAAAATCAATTATTGTTTTATGTTTACAATATAAAAAAAATATATATATATATAATATATATATATACATGTTAGTTACTGCATTGTTGCTACTCCAGAAGTTTTGTTTACACTTTCGCGGCACATGAGCTTCTTTGTATAAAGTAAAAGTTATACCTGAGCGGCATAGGGCAGTGGTTAAGGTAAAATTGCCGCAATCGATAGGTTATGAGTTGTGCCCTTGCTGTTGTTTTATCTGTTATAGAATTTTGTTTTGGTCTTTATTTAAGTTGTTAGTAATAAAGTTAGTTACTAATAAAGAATATTTATAAACATCTTTGAGGCTAAAGGGGCAAGTAATATTTATAAACATATAAAAATCAATTATTGTTTTATGTTTACAATATAAAAAAAATATATATATATATAATATATATATATACATGTTAGTTACTGCATTGTTGCTACTCCAGAAGTTTTGTTTACACTTTCGCGGCACATGAGCTTCTTTGTATAAAGTAAAAGTTATACCTGAGCGGCATAGGGCAGTGGTTAAGGTAAAATTGCCGCAATCGATAGGTTATGAGTTGTGCCCTTGCTGTTGTTTTATCTGTTATAGAATTTTGTTTTGGTCTTTATTTAAGTTGTTAGTAATAAAGTTAGTTACTAATAAAGAATATTTATAAACATCTTTGAGGCTAAAGGGGCAAGTAATATTTATAAACATATAAAAATCAATTATTGTTTTATGTTTACAATATAAAAAAAATATATATATATATATAATATATATATATACATGTTAGTTACTGCATTGTTGCCACTCCAGAAGTTTTGTTTACACTTTCGCGGCACATGAGCTTCTTTGTATAAAGTAAAAGTTATACCTGAGCGGCATAGGGCAGTGGTTAAGGTAAAATTGCCGCAATCGATAGGTTATGAGTTGTGCCCTTGCTGTTGTTTTATCTGTTATAGAATTTTGTTTTGGTCTTTATTTAAGTTGTTAGTAATAAAGTTAGTTACTAATAAAGAATATTTATAAACATCTTTGAGGCTAAAGGGGCAAGTAATATTTATAAACATATAAAAATCAATTATTGTTTTATGTTTACAATATAAAAAAAAATATATATATATAATATATATATATACATGTTAGTTACTGCATTGTTGCTACTCCAGAAGTTTTGTTTACACTTTCGCGGCACATGAGCTTCTTTGTATAAAGTAAAAGTTATACCTGAGCGGCATAGGGCAGTGGTTAAGGTAAAATTGCCGCAATCGATAGGTTATGAGTTGTGCCCTTGCTGTTGTTTTATCTGTTATAGAATTTTGTTTTGGTCTTTATTTAAGTTGTTAGTAATAAAGTTAGTTACTAATAAAGAATATTTATAAACATCTTTGAGGCTAAAGGGGCAAGTAATATTTATAAACATATAAAAATCAATTATTGTTTTATGTTTACAATATAAAAAAAAAAAATATATATATAATATATATATATACATGTTAGTTACTGCATTGTTGCTACTCCAGAAGTTTTGTTTACACTTTCGCGGCACATGAGCTTCTTTGTATAAAGTAAAAGTTATACCTGAGCGGCATAGGGCAGTGGTTAAGGTAAAATTGCCGCAATCGATAGGTTATGAGTTGTGCCCTTGCTGTTGTTTTATCTGTTATAGAATTTTGTTTTGGTCTTTATTTAAGTTGTTAGTAATAAAGTTAGTTACTAATAAAGAATATTTATAAACATCTTTGAGGCTAAAGGGGCAAGTAATATTTATAAACATATAAAAATCAATTATTGTTTTATGTTTACAATATAAAAAAAAAATATATATATATAATATATATATATACATGTTAGTTACTGCGCTGTTGTATTTTTTATTGCCACTTACAAAATAAATTTACTTACACTTACTATATTTTTTAATAAATATTTTTAAGTCAATTGTGTTCAAGCCCTGTTGTAAGAGATAAATATCAAGTTAGTAAAATCAATTTATTGTAATTAGCAATTTTTTCTTATGTTTTATAGTGTATTATCGTTCATACATAAAAGAACTCTATTAACTTACTAGTATTAATTTGAATAATTACTGGTTTATTTATATTTATAAAATAGTAGAACATAAAAATATTAATTAACATTAATAATTATATTTAAATAAAATACATAACTATTTACTTATAACTAATATATAAACTACAATAATAACTATTTACTATTAAAATTAATACATATTTAAATTTTAATAGTAAATAGTTCTTAAATAGTACTTAAATATTTAAATAGTAATAATAATATAAGTAAAAAAAGAAAATCTTTAATTACGTTAATATCCCGCAAATATAATTAAAATTTTCCTTTTTTTCCGTATGTTATTATCACTATTCAAATATATAATCATTAAAGATATTAAATTTATATAATTAATTGATATTTAAACATGTATAATTGATATTAATTAATAATTATTTAAGTAGCGATAATATCTTTTTCTGAACCTATAATCACTATTCAAATATATATTTGATATTAATTAATAATAGTTTAAATATATAATTAATATTTTTATTTAAACATATATATAAATAATATTAATTATTTAATATTAATATATATATAATAGATAGATAGATAACAATAATTATAAAATTATATATATATATATTATACATATATATTTTTATTAATTGAAATTATCTATATATATAACAAATATTAATAAGTATTATTGTTTAAACATATTAATTAATATTTAAGTAAGTATTATTGATATTAACTAATAATTATTTAAATGTCGATAATAATATATTTTTCTTATATTATTATCACTATTTAAATGTATAACTGATATTAACTAACAATTGTCTATATATATACATATAATAGATAGATAGATAACAATAATTATAAAATTATACATATATATATTAGACATATATATATTCTACATATATATTTTTATTAATTGAAATTATCTATATATATAACTATTATTAATAAGTATTATTGTTTAAACATATTAACTAATATTTAAGTAAATATAATTGATATTAACTAATAATTATTTAAATGTCGACAACAATATATTTTTCTTATATTATTATCACTATTTAGATGTATAATTGATATTATCTAATAATTATTTAAATATATATAATTAATATTAATAATTGAAATTATTAATATTAGTGTTATGTATGTATATGCATACATAATAATTATAAAATTATATATATATATATATATATATATATATATATATATTAAATATATGAAAATTAAGTACTAATAAGTATTATTGTTTATATATATCATCAATGTTTTCACTTAGTGGTTTGTTATTATTTCTCTTCAATTTTCAGTATCTAACTAATGGGTTATTTAAACAAACAAATAAAAAAAACTTAGATTAAAACTTGGGGTTTTTTTTCTCTCTTTCGTTCTCTTCTTTTTTATTTTTAATTAGTATTGATTATAAATTCGAATGCTATAATAAATGCAAAGAAATATACACTAAAATTTACAAATTCAGTTAATACAAGTTAAAACAATTCTCGTATATAGTTATTTAAAATCTGATGGTGCATAAAAACAAAATTCTGCTAAATATTTTTTTTTCCTCATAAATTATTTGCATAATACATTTTATAATTTTATAAAGCATAGTGTGATTTAATCAACGGCATTAGATGAACATTACTATTTAATTATCTTCTCCTTAGACGGCGACACTATGAAAATATACATAAGGAATCGTTGAAATGCAAGAGAATGCGCGAGAAGTTGCGCAGATCGGTTTTGGGAGCATTCCGAATCTTTGAGGCTAAAGGGGCAAGTATTGGTTTTTCAATCTTCTCGCCTGGCAAATCATGTATTATTACTTAAAAATTATTCCTGAAAACTTTACCGGTATGGGTTAAATATTTCTCTCGCGCTGACATTTATGTTACTTTATTTGAGCAAAACATACATCATCCACGAATTAATTTAGCAACATAAATAAATAAAATAAAAATTTAACACGAAAATCATTTATTCAGAATATCTCTCAACACACAAAAAAAACCCCTTTAATGTCTAATATATAATCTAGCTCAATATTTTAAGCATGAACCTGCGCAATACAGTAGAGGAAGTTTAAAAAGAAAAAAAAAGAAGGGAGGGGTTCAACCGAATTGATTTAATTTTCTTATTGTCGATAACTATTGAAATCTGAAACGATATTAAAAAGAAAAAAAAAATACTTATTTAGGAAAAAAATCCCTAAATGAGAGAATTTTTCGACAGCGAAGATATTGTCCCAAAATGTTTTAAAAAGCGGGATTTTGAGCGCATTTTTAATTGCTAAATAGGAATTAAAGTCCTTCTTAATACTCTAAAAATGTAAACAAACGTTAAAAATTATTTCTTTTCTAAACATTGTTGGAAAATATCTCCATTGTCTGAAAACTCCCTAATGTACGGAAGGCGTGCCCAAATGTGTAAAATTGTTTTTCTAGATTTCCTACTGACGATGTTGCAGGTACGCGAAAAGGGTGTAGCCGGATAAACACTAGAAACATATCTTTCAATTAAACTTCCTGATTTCTTCCCTCAGGAATGTTTACATACCTTAAAATATATTACCCAATTATCCCCTTGTAAATATTGACATTTTATTCTAGAAAAATGATTTTTCGATTCTTTAAAAATCTATTTTTCTCAAAAACTATTCTATCGAATTTCATGCCATTAAATGAGGTTATATAGAGGCCAAAGATGCATAACTGACATTTTTGTATAATTTTCTGTTTATAAAAATTGTGTGAAACAGCGATAAAAACGTTTACAAAATTTAAAAAAACTAACAATTACCCGAAAATTACCATTTCAACGTTTACCAACGTTCCTAATTCAACGTTTAATTTTCCTAAGAAAGTAAATTGCTCTTTTTTCTTTAAAAATTATTATTTTTAATTTTTGTACATAACTATTATTAGAATTAGAAAAAAAAAATTGTTCTGACAAAAAAAAAATTGATTTTTTTTTAATAATACATGTAACTTAAAAAAAATAAAATTGAATAAATTAATTTTTTTCTTTACCTTATGTTTAATTATAATAAATTGAAATAGTTTTGAAGTGTTAGTTCATACAGAAAATGCATATATAATTTAAATTATTTTAAAATGCATTCTGTACATCTGTACTCTATTTATGAACTCTAGAAATATTGTTTGTGATGTTTCTAAATTTATTCTTTACATTTTTTCAATGATCCTTAACATGCTGAAAAGTCTGTAAGTTATGCTCAGTTAATTTGGCTACATTGAACCCATTGAAATCTTCCCCCATTGAAATTAAATATATTTGCATAATTAAATTTCCTAAAAATTATTCTCTGCTTAAGAACTATTAAAAACAAAGTTATACAGAAAAACTTTTTTCTCCAGAATCTTTTGAATCTTGCAATATATCCAACTTGAACTTGGTGCTCTATAGTTTAGCTTTTAGTTGAATCAAGTAGCGCTATTTCATTTGTAATGGCGTGACGAATGCTTATAATAATATAAAAAACATTCATATTTTTACGCCCAGGTAAAATAAGAAATGTAAACCGAAAATAAATTAAATTAAAAATAAAAAATGCATAATCCGATTAGTTTTATCAATAATTAAAAATTTTTATCACTCTACGTGTTTGTTTAATGTCAAAATTGATTTAGCTATTTCTTTTATTCCTTAAATCTTTTTTAAAGTACAAAAAATAAACTTTTAAAATTTTTTTCATGTATATTATTATATGCATTGAAAATGGCAAATATTTAAATGGATTTAATATAAATTTATTTTAAATTAACAGAAATGAAAAGCATTAAGTATGATTAACAACGCTTTACAATTCAAAATACTTGTAAAACAAAAATTTAATAAATTAAGATTGCCAACTTGAAACCATTTGTTTTAAAAAATATTGTTTGAAATTTTATATACCACGGGTGTAACAAGATAGAGAAAAAAAACCCGCATAAAATAATTGTTCTAGAGAAGTGAATTCTAATACACAATGCAATATTACATTCTGAACCTAAAAACAGTTACAAACCATTTTTAAAAATCAACTACAATATTTTCGTCAAGCAAAACTCAAAAATAAATAAATAAATAATCAAAATAAATAAAATAATAAATAAGTAGAATAAAATAAAAAAATTGTCGAATTTCAGTTCTGATTATGCTGGAAGGTACATATGAGGGTAACCTACTGAATGTACCTACTATGAAAATAAGTTCCAAACAGTTTAAAATTATGTTTGTGAGGAACAATCTACACTTCCGGGCTACAAGAACGATGACACCCATATATCGCTTTTTCTTTTAGCCGCTTTGAATGTCATCGCTTTATTATCCCGTTCGCGACGGCGCGCGCATTCAGATGTGCACATTTCAGGACGAAGCAGGGTAATTTGATTATAGATAATAGTAAAATTCAAATTTAACTAAAGGTCTAGCGATTACACTTTTTCATTTTGATCCTCAAGGATCAACGCTTGTGCATCTGTTCCGCGCAGCTGTTTTTCCTTTAAAATAACATTTAAATGAAACCTAGCGAATAATATTAATGATGTAGTTGCAGTGGCGCAGCCAAGGAGGGGGGTTAACCCCCCCCCCCAGGATCCAAGATCTTTTCCCCAGTCACTTTTTCAATTTTTTTTTCTTTCTCTCTCTCCAGAAAAAACAACACTTTCAAACAGATTATCGGTTCGGAAGCATTCGACAAACCAAAAACTGTATTTTGAGCCATTTCTTCCCTTCCAATTGTCCAACCAAGGGGAAGGGGTTAAATGTTAAACTCCCCCCCCCAGTACCAACTCAGGTTCAGATATTTTTTCCCGTCATTTATTCGATTTTCCCTCTTTCTTTTCAAAGACAATGCCACCGTTTCAAACAAATTATCCGATGCTTTTAAACGAAATCTGTATTTTAAGTCCTCTTTCCCATTCCCCATTTCTGAGAATTAGAGGTAATTCACAAGTGTAGAAATGACTGAAGTGTCTTTACGGAAAACAAGTTTCTTCACATTCTTTTGTTTTGGTAAGTGAAGATGACCATATGTCTAAAATGCTAAAGATGTAAAAGTCATTTAAAAGAATAAGCACATTATAGCTAAGTAGTATTTAGCATACTAAGTAATGTCACTCGCACAGAGATCGATGGTGTTACAACCCCCTCCTTACAGATGTGGGCCTCCCAAAGCTGGATATCTCTTTTGTCGGTTTTAGGACCTCCTATCTTCTGTTAAAGTCGGAAAGAAGAAATAAACGGAATCCTGTGTTTTTAATGGTTTTTCTATTGACCCAGCAGAGCTAGGCAATTCTGCTTTGTACTAACCCATTACGAATTGACACTTAAAAAAAACCCTTTTATATAAGAGCCTATTTCGTAGAAGATATGGTGGCCGAAACTGGAGGAATACAATAAATCCACCCTTTAGTTGTCCATCTGTCACTATTTAGAATGAGAGGTTGCAATGATATAAGTTTAGCGCCCTTCTTTTGCATCTACTATTCAGAAATTTGTATTTCACTTCTCTCTCTCTCTCTCTTTTCTAGTTACATAATTGTCTGAGTTTGTGTGCCTTTTTTTATAGTATAGTTGAAAAGAAAAAAATATATATTTCGGTTTTGGATCTGCTTACCACAATGTCCGCTTCAAAACCTGGCAAAAAAAAAAAAAAAAAGATTCAAAATGACAATATGTCGTACTTTGAGAAGAAAAAATCTAAAATAGCGAATAAGGATATAAGTAATGTAAACACTCCTCAATGTTCAAGTGAAAAAGATCTGGACTCTGTAGATTGCAGTGAAAACTCAAATTTAACACTACTCAACCTATTACTGCTGATTTAGGATTCAATAGTAATTCTTTGAGCGAAAAAACTAATTTTAAAATAAACTGTACTGGACATGATTTTGGATTATGTATTGTATCTGGAAAACAAGTAAGAATCATTTATTTGTTTAATTTTATAATGCATTTCTTTTTTTCAAAACACATGTGCCTTTTTAGAGTGTAAAATTCTTCAATTTGTAAAATTCTTCGATTTTTAAGTTCTTTTCTATACAATAATATTTCTCCTGCAAATTTTTTACTAATTTATCTATGTGTTCAAGTATAAGGATGTTATTATCATTATTATTACTATTATTATTATCGATTAAACTTTAAATTTTATTGATATATGGCTTCTAGGTATAGAGAAGTATTTGTCTAACTTATCCTGATTTTAAATCTGACAAACTATTTTTTGAATCGATATGACATGCATTTTTTGCTTAAAAGATATTTTAATTTATTTATTTAACTGGGGGGGGGGGCTTAGACTCCTGCAAGCTACGCCCGCCAACCCCCATTTAGGTTTTGCAACCTCTAGAAACATAATAATGTGCCTCAGTTAAAAAAAAAAAAAAAAAAAAAAAAAAAAAAAAAAAAAAAAAGCAGGTTATGAAAGTTTGATGATATTAATCACTATAATGACGACTGCCTTCTATAATCGGGTTGTTGTGCTTTTCCTTCGGGAAGTTTGGATGGAGGTATTTTTTGATTACAAATGGTCTCATCCATCGTTGCCTAACAACTGACGTCTATTTTAGAGATTCATTCATAAGTAAAAATTAATTGCACATGTAAAAATCAGCTTATATAAAATGGTTAAGTTAAAACCTGACTTTCTTTTCAACCAATCTTAATAAAGTATTCTATTAAAATGTATATTTTCCTCTCAAACTACATACATTTTTAATGCAAGAATTTTACATGTTCTTTTATGGTTTGAAGGAAATTCTTCAGTTATTTTCAGTATTTGAAATATTTCGTTTTCGCAAAATGCAGATATTTATATGTTCCTTTCCTATTTCCTCCAAATTCTTAAATTTTTTAGAATGCATTGTTGTTAAACGTATTTTTATGTTTTATTTTTACTTTCGATGGAGGTTAAACAGGGGTTGCGACTTCCTGTAAGTACTCCTTAAGCACCAGCGTTGACTTGACTTGATCTTTCCTTATTTAAATATTAAAAAAAATGAGAATTGATGACAGTGGCGCAGCCAAGGGGGTGGTTTTGGGGCTAAAAGCCCTCCCAGAGCTAAGAAAGATCGCTATAATTGCCGCTTATATGAATCAAAACCAAAATTGATATTTAAATGTTTAGCGCATTTCGGAATCTGCCGCTTTATTGAATCAGATTTCATTTAATAAAGTGATTCAGTTAAATGGCGAAAATTCTACTTAAAACTGTAAAAGGGCATATTACATGGATTAGTTAAGTAAAAATTTTTTATTTGAACTAAATTACTTTTCTGAGACGCATTATATTAAAAAAAATGAGGATTTTCTGCCACACAGATGCTCTTTGACTTTAAGTATTATACATAGAATATTTTAATTAGTACTGATTCTATTAACCGGCGATTCAAATAACAGGCAATCCCTTTTATCAGAAACTCAACCCCCCCCCCCCCCCTAGAACCAAATCCTGGCTGCGCCACTGTGTAGTTGTGGCACAAACCTCCAGGATATACTAACTGCAGGCTCCTCCCACACTAGAAACGAGGGCCATCTACTGGTTAATCATGAAATAATAACATTTTAAAAGATTCTTTAAATTAATTTTACATTTTTTTCTGAACAATAGATTAATAGCATTCTTATGTATTCTTAAAATAATAATTATGTCATTTCTGACTATCCATAAAATTTCCATTTTATGATATAAAATCATACGCTATTTTAATCTGAAATAAAATTTCTTTAAAAGAAAATAATTAACTAAAAATAAAAAATGAGAGGTGGGAGATATGTGCTAAAATCAAGTATTTAATTTATATGCTTTACCATTGGAAGTTTTGTTTAAGAAAATATGGGTATCTTGACTAAGAACTAGCATCGGTTAATATTAACAGGTTTTATTTGTTTGCATTTATTACTTTTATTTATTTATTTATTTTACTTTAAAGAGAATTTATTTCAGATTTACTAGTTTATGACGTCATGCAGTAAATTAAAAAAAAATACGACCTTTCATAGAAAAATCATATTTAATTATTTTTATTACTTAAGAAATTTTTTTTATTCATTAGTTTTTTTTTTTTTTTTTTTTTTTTACCTTGATAAAATTGTTTTTCAACTTAAAAGTCCAATTATATGACGTCGTTTTCAATTTAATTTTGAGGGAAATGCATGAAACTACAGGTGTTGTTGTTCAGGAACTAGTTAATCACACTCATTTCCCCGCCTTTTTTTTCTTAAGTAGATATTTTAGAAAATAGTGTCGATATGGACGTTGTGAACTCAATTTCTGATATTTTGAATTTATATTTAATAAAAGAGAGATGGATAGAAAAAAATAATAACAAAAACTTTCTAATAATTTTAGCCGTCAGTTAATTTCAAATACAGTCGGCTCTCGTTATTCGAACTCGTTGGGATCACAAAAAATGTTCGAATTATCCGAAGTTCGAATTATGGTAAATATGAAATAAAAACATGCTTAACATGATACTATTATAAAGGAATTAATGTTATAGTGTTTTTTAAATATTTTTCGTCTGTTATCAATAGAAAAAGACTTAATAATAAATTAGAATGTATAAATAAATAAACTAATTAAATGATTAGAAACAAGCACAATGGAAGAAAAATTTGAGGTGTCACTGACGGACAGACAGGGCACCAAGAAAGTGGATATCAAATGCATTGGACTATATGTATACTTGTTCGGAACAATTTTCACAAAAATCAAAGAAAGAAAGTTATTCAAATGACTTGAAATCCGTGAGAAAGAAAAGAAAAATGAAAAATCGGAATTCTCGTCAGTTCGAATTAAACGAATTCAAGAGCAAATGAGTTCGAATTAGAGAAAGTTTTTAACGTTATTCTGCCATTGAAAATTTCGGGACTTCATGTTTATTTCGAATTATTCGAATTATCCGATTTCGAATTAACGAGAGTCGACTGTACCTTTATCACAACCTTGTTTAGTTATGTAAATGGTTTTTTTTTTTAATGTGAAAAATAAGAACAAAAATGCACAAGTTTCTAAACTTTTTTTTCTTTATAATTATTTAAGAGTGTGTTACATTAAAAAGTTTTCATAAGCTCTTATATTTGGGCTTAGAAAAGTAGTAAGAAGGTTTTTGTTAAATCTAGTTAAAAGTTAAATCCAAATTAGTTTTGCATTTCCTTTTTCCTCTTAGTAATTCATTAAAAGCATTTTTCATAGTATACTTAAAATAATAATAATGATAACAATATACTTATTTCTGTGACTACCCATAAAATTTTCATTTTATGATATGGCATCATAAGATGGCGAATTTACATAAAAATTCTTTGATATTAAAAAAGAGAGAGAGGAAATATACTTTAAAATTAAATATTTCATTTATATGCTTAAGAATTCAAGAAAGATCGTTTTTTCAATTTATTATTTTTGCATCTTGTTAATGAGAAAGAAAAATTCATTTTAGAGAACCGATTGGGATCTTATTTTTCATAGTAATTTATACCTTATAAAAGAAAAAGAAGATAAATAAAAAATACATAATACTTACTTTCTAATAATTTTAGCAATCGGTTACTTTACAATAATTTTAGCTAAGTGTTATTTAAATTTTGTACTACATTAAATTTGAATATAAATTTTTAAATATATTTAAAAGCAAACCTTTTTTACTATTTTTTTAAGTCCAAATGTAAAAATATATTTATTTATATATTTATTTATTTTTATCTAATTTCCATTACCTTTATCAAAAATAAGTTAAATAAATTGTTCATTTTTTTAGTTGTATTTTGCATGAAAATTAATTTATTATCACTGGTAAATTATTAAAAATGTCTAAGATAATTCTTTTATAAATACGTTTGTACAAATCTGTCGGTTTTATTTATAACAATCATTCATATAATTAAGTAAGATTTGGATGAATGTATTTAAATGTAATTAATAATATTAAAATGAATATAAACTTCCTGGGGTTTTTCAATTAAGCTTTTCTTGTTTTTAATGAGATACAAAAATAATGAATCAAATAAATCTCTTCTTTGAATTCCTAAATAATACTACTAATTAAACATGGATTTTTCTCAGACATTAAAACTTTTAGCAATAATAAAATCATCAGTTACTTTACAATACTGTTGGCTAAGTGTTATTTAAATTTTGTACTAAACTAAATTTGAATTTAAAATTTGAAATATATTTAAAAACACACCTTTTTACTTTTTTTTAAAAAGTCCAAATATAAAAATGTATTATTATTATTTTAAATCTAACTCGCATTTAAATTCATTTATCAGAAATAAATAAAAAAAAAATGTTCATTTTTGTAGGGTTTCTTTTTATTTTATTTATTTGCATGAAAGATAGTTTATTCTCTCAGGTAAATTATTAAAAATGGTTAAGTTAATTCTTTCATAAACACTTTTGTATAAATCTATTTTATTTATAAAAATCATTCAAATAATTAAGTAAGATTTGGATAAATGTATTTGAAAGTAATTGATAATATTAGAATGAAAATAAAATTTTTTAAGATACAAAACAGAACTTCAATGTTAAAGCATATAAATTAAATATTTAGTACTAAAATATATCCCTCACTCTGTCTCTTTTATTATCATTAATTTTATTTAAAAAATATTATAAATTTACTAACTTATTATGTCATATCATAAAATGAAAATGTTATGGGTAGTCACAAAAAGAAAATATTATAATTATTTTAAGTACATATTGAAGAATGTTTTCATTTCATTAAAGCAAAAAGAAATTTTAAATTAATTTAAAGATCCCTGCAGAAGTATTTTTAAAGAATTTGCCAGTAGATGATGTTCGCTTATTAGTATGGGAGGAGCTTCAATTTGTTTATCTCTTTGCGTAGTGCAATTGAGTGTGACAATGACCCCAAGGAGTAAGGAGTAGACTATTTACTAATTTTTAAATATCAACAAGGAGAACTTAATGCCATACAGGCGTTCACCTGTTGTGAAAAAGAACTCCAAAACTTTAAAACGCATTACTGAAAACACATATAATATTATTTTTTAAAAAGTAATTCTTTAATTTTACTGGGGTGAGTGAATAATTTTATTTTTGTTATTTTAATGTTAGTTCATGCAGTACAAAATTCACAAATTCAATCACGTACTACTTATTATTATTCATTAAAGAGTACTGATATATTAAACCATATATATATATATTTTTTCAGATAATAAACTAAACAAACAATATTTTTCTACCTATTGCCTCACTCCCCCCCCCCCCAAAAAAAAAAAAAAATCAGTTTCGAATTTATTTTCAGTGGAAGATCTAAAGGAATTTCAAATGTTCAATTATTTGTAAATTATTAAAGATAAATATGTATTAAGATAGCAATGATCGCAATTAATGCAATAACCCAACACCGAGTGAAACGTTAGCCGGGCCAGGAAGCTGGGTCCACAGCCTACTGTTGCTCTATTGTATTGATTGTGTTTATGTCCGTCTTAACATACATGCAATTTTAACAATTAATAAATTAAATTCGGACGTTAATGTATGTGTTCTTGATGCTTGAAGGAACGTGTTGATAAAAGGTGACATATTTTTGCAGGCACCTGAAAATAGTGCCCATTTCAAAATTGACCTGTAGCCCCAAAACAAAAGTTACAAAAATAAATATAATAAATAAATTAAAAGAGCTCATGTAGTTTTAGTATTTTACCTGTAATACTTTCAGTACTGATTATCACTGGTAATTATGTTTGTTATCTTTATGCTTTCAAAAATTGCATCGCAGAGTTTGAAATCTTTTGCATGCTACTTTTATTTATCCTAATGGTAAAAGTCATAAAGTTTATTTTATTTTATTTATTTATTTATTTATTTGCAATAAACATAATAATTTATTTTCTCAAATCTAGTGAATAATAATTATAACAGAAAATATAAATTTTCATATCGAAACAAAAAATTATTAAAAATTTCTGAACAAACAAATATTAAAACTGAAATTCTTTAAGTTCGTAAACAAGCGGAAAGCTCAATATTGTAAGCAGAAACACAAGGACAAACCAGAAGATTGATAAACTCACAATGGATTATATAAAAAACCACTTATTTTATTATTATTATTTTTATTTTTATTATTTTTATTATTGTTATTTATTATTTAGTTTTTAAAATCTAGCAATAGCACAAAATATTTTATCTGCCCCTTTGTGTTATTGTTCGATGAAATTCTGAATTCCTTTAATTTAATTCTCAGCAAATATTTTAAAAGTGGAATACGGATTCTATTTGAGAAGGTATTGAAACTATTTCGAAATATCCGTACATTTAAGGAAGTCTTCTTTAGCTCCCTTTATTATTTTTATAATATTGGATAACTTGCACAAAATGCATTTCATTTGTCCCATACATCGAAACAGTTAAAATTTCGAATACAAGTTGCTTCCAAAATATTTGTCACACTGGCTGGCCGTTCAATATGAGTGAATGGGCGTATGCAATAAATTATAGATTTGGAAATGGGTGGAGCTATGAAGGATGAAACTGAAGTATACCATACAGAGATGAATGAGTGGTGATAGAGAATTACCGTCTCAATATTCTAGAAGGGAGAGTTAGAAAATCCGAACCCTTTTGATGTCATTAAAGAAGATTATTCTCTTGACCACCTTGCAAATATCTATCTCCCCACCCTTTGGTAATTTGGTATCTCTCCCCAGTTTTCAGAGTGCCGTATAGCGAAATTTGTGATTCAATTTCTGTGGATTATGTTCTCGAAATTTGATTTAGTTTGATTTGAAAAAATATATATATCAAGTGATTAATTTATTCAGGATAAGTTTCTCACTTTATCTGACATTTTCGGTCAGTCTGTATTAACACTGAGTGCCACAATGTCTGACACTGAAACTGAAAAAATGCACTACAGTCGAGCCTCTATATAACGAAATCCATCGTTCCACTAAAAAATTCGTTATATAGAGAAATTCGATGTATAGAGTATGATGTTAAAAATAGTATTTAATGTGTAAATTTTGAACAAATATTATTTTTGATCTTTTTAATTAAGAATTTGAAATGTTGAAAAGTATATATTAACCTAACATTTTATTTCTTACTTATTTAAGCAGTTTGAAAAAAGAGAAAAGACATTTATTTGAAAGCTTAATGAAAATCAAATGAGGAAGACTTACATAAATTTCAGAGGAAGAAATCTGTAATTTTTTGTTGTTTTGATTTTTAAATTACAATTGTTACACTCTCAAAAAAAATTCTCAAATTTTAGCAAGGAATGAAAAATTGTAGTTGATATTTTCCACCATTTGAAGGTCTCTCTTATGTGCTCTCATTGATTCCTCTCTTATATGTGTAACAGTTCAATTGACTGTGTTTAGAGAAGGATGTTGAAAGGTGTGTGGGAGGTGGGATGAACTTGTTAGATTTAAAAAATAAGGAGAGAAGTAATATTTATATTAAAAAAAAACCTCTCCACTGAACGATAAATCAAAAATAAGTGATGGAAAATTGATTCCATATGATTTCGAAGCTTTTTTAAAACTGAATAAATTAAGATCAATTTATGAAAAAATTCGTTATATGGAGATAGATATTTCGCTATATAGAGTCTGTTTTTAATGTAATCATGCGAAAAGGGGACCGTTCTTACTAAAAATTCGTTATATGGAGGAATTCGATGTATGGAGTTTCGTTATATAGAGGATCGACTGTATATATTGTTTTAAGTTATTATTAAGAAAGTATAATCCTGTACTAAATAAATGTTAAGAAAAATGTAAATAATTTTTCTGTAATTACTTAAAACAATGTATCATTATTATTTTTTTTTCTTTTAGTTTTATAACATATTTTGACTGTCTGTCACCGGTGAATGATGCTTCCTGATCGGAAAGTTCAGTGTCAGTCAAAGGGTACTCAACGTGTTAAGTAAAATTTTCTGATTTATTTTTAAAGTGTATTGTGTGTAGTGATTTTTCCCGATTTTAGACATTGTCGTCTAAAGTATTGCTTTATTTCAGCTAATGATTTTTTTCCCCCATTGACTATTCAAATCATTTATACGGTATAAAACGACATTGTTTAGGAATTCATTTTACTTTTATTTTATTTGTAATTTTTAAAGCTCGTAAGTATGGAGATAATATTTCAATGCATTAAAAAGGATCGTTGATAGTTTTATTTTAAAACTTCAAATAAAGTTATCTCATGTAATAATAAATTATCAGATGCCTTTTGACATTAGAAGAAATATTTTTTTTAATGTTGTAATATGAAATTCAGAAATTCGTTATTATATGAATGATTTTCTTTTTAGTTTATTAAGGGTGTTCTCAACTGCTCCGCTCAACAAGCGGAAAAAGTTTTGACACATTTACAAATTCATTTTTTAAAGGAAAGATATAAAATTGGAATGCCTGACTACGGAAGCGATTTCGAACGGAACTTATTTTTCTATTTTATGATAATTAAATTACCTATCGAGTTATAAGCTATTTCGATCACGTGATCACCTGTTTTTCTCCGGTTTTTCTGCTTTCGTCGGGAAACGTGCTCAAAAACGTCAGCTTTGAAGGTTTGTTATAAAAGATCTATTGTGTTAAAAAAAAAAAAAAAAAAAAAAAAATAGAAAACCCCCCCAGAAAAATAAGTGCAATTAGACAGTTTCTGAATAACAACACCTGCTATTTTCATGCATCTCTGAATAAAAATAAATTAAAGCATATGTCACAAAGTTGCTCTTTTTTGATTTAATAACACCCTTAAAAGAAAAAAAAATATTTAAAGTATTTTGTTGGGTACAAATTATTTATTTCTACCTTTTTAATTATAATTTCTAGATTTTTTACTTAAACATGCTTTATTTTGTGAGTATAAAAACTTCTTATTTTATATGATTTACTTGAGTTCGAAATTTAATGTTTGCTTTGAAAAAGTTTGAATGTAATGAATGCTAAGTATGTTTATTTAAGCATTGATAAATGGAATTTCTTTACTTGCATTATTTAAAAAAATGATATTATTATTATTATAATCATTTTTTAATTACAATATACCTTGACAAACAATAATGTATGACTTCTTATTAATGAATATCTATAATTTATGAAATACTTTTGCATAAAGAACTCTAAACTCTTCAACATATGTATCCAATTCAACAATACAAAATTTCATAACACATTCCTGGAGTTATTTTTAAATGCAAAAATATGAAATTGTTTCATACTGTTAAAAATAAAAATGATTCCGTGTATACCAGAATATATGTAGTAATTTAGGTTGAAAATCAGCCTTAATTGCCATTGCCCGCATAAATTACAAATATTACATAAATAAAAAATAATTACGGGTAGTAAAAATGAATTATTTTAATCTACAACCATTCTTTTTCTTACTTCCCTTAATAAGGAAAAAAACTTTTTTATTTATTTATTTATTTTTTAAGTGTTTCATGTGTTTAAGGGTAAGAATGAATCTCTATGTTTATCTCAAAATCAGTTGTTCAAGTTTTCAAACAACCTTTTTTAATTGTAAAAACACGATATTGTTTCATACATGTAAAATAAAAATGATTCCGTATATGTCGGAATGTGAGTAGTTTAGGTTAAAAAAAAAAAAAGGCCTTAATTGCCTACCTAAATTTCAAACATAAAATAAATAATAATAATAATTACGATTAGAAATAATGAATTATATTATTTTAAACATTTTTTAACAATAAATGTTTCTTCTTTTCTTTTCTTTCTTTCTTTCTTTTTTTTTTTTTTTTTTTTTTTTTCTTTTGCAAAATTTGTATAAAATTGTTTCATGTATTAAGAGGGAAAAAATGAATTACTGTGTTCATCAGAAAACCTGTAGATTGTGTTTTTAAAAAGCCTTTTTCAAATTGTAAATGTATATAGTTTTTTCATACATATAAGAATGAAAAAGATTCCGTATGTGTCAAAAAATAGGCGGTTTAGGTTAAAAAACAGTCTTAATTTCCACCGTAAATTTCAAATATGAAACGAATGAAAAATAATCTTAAAATTGGCCATCATGAAGTTTTCTATTTTATATCTTTGTTTATATGAGCACGGTTTTTAATAAACATTTTTGTTAATTCACTTTTATAAAACCTTTTTTAAAAACCATTAAAGTCCTTTTTTTAAATTTGTTTGAAATTTTTTTATATATTTAATAATAAAAATGATTCTCTATGTTTATCATACAGAATGAAGTTTAAGAAATAATTTGTATAGACGATGCGGTATTTCTTCCGTTTTTTTTTTTTCCTGCTTGCTTATTAGATGAAATTAAAAAACATTTTAGACGAGAATGTCTAAAATTAGAAGATAATACTATATAGACAAATCACTGGAAATAAATTTGAAAATTTCATCGTAATTAAAGATATAACAATACCCATATAAATTTATCTTTGATGAATAATAATGCTTACTAATTATATAATATTAATCATGATGATAATAATAGTAAAAATAATACTGATGAATGATAAGAACACTTAATAATCTTTTCTTCGAATTCCATGCATGTAAATAAGATAGGATTCATGTAATTCAGCCGCTCATATTAGTTCCGACTCATTTACTAAAAGTTGTTGGCCGTATCGCTTCGCTTACCTACTTTATCTTTTTTATTTTACTATAATTTTTGACTATTTGAAAAATTGATGTTATCCTCGGTAGAGAACTGAGAAAAATGAATCTTTTTATAGGTTGATTTTTACAACTTATTTTATTTTATTTATTTTCTAAATGGTCCATGTTTCATGTCTAAAAATGGAATACTTATGTTGCCACGATAACAAAAAAACTTAAATAAAATAAATAAATAAATAAATAAATAAAATAAATAAAAATAAAAATAAAAAATAACATAAACTTTTAAAAAAGTAATAATTTGAAGAAAAAAAATTACGTTAAAGATTTCAAACACATTTAAAAGTTCCTTTTTATCTTTACGTAAAGGTGTAAAAATTTAAAGTGTGCGATGTTTAGAAGTTTAAAAGTTTGCAGTTCCGAAAATTCTAAATCGTTGGTCTAAAAATATTAATGTTTAATGCATGGCGTACGTAATATATGACTCGTTATGATCATCATAAAAATGATGATTGGTAATGATGTTTATTATTATTATTAAATTTAATACAGAATTTATTTATAAATCTTTAAAATTTTAGTCTTTAAAAATATCATTTTCGAAATAGTCGTTGTAATTTGCTAAATTACATTTTTTAAAAGCATTAGAAACAGTTTTTTCTCACTTTTTTTCAGATAGTTTTTTTTTTTAATTTTTTTTAATTTTTAGTTTTAGGGAAAATAGATCCCCAGATAATTCTACATGCAATAAACCATTGACAGCAGTTATGCTGTAGAGCAGTTTGCATTAATATTACTAAAAATTTTAATTAAAATGGGTAAATTTTATTAACTATTATTATAGATTTATTCATCAGCCTTAACTCTTTTTTGCTCTTTTTTAGAATCAATATTTCTATTTAATATGCAACCTTAATTTTAATAGCTACAAAAAGCATCTAAACATTTTGCCTTTAAATGTATAAACATTAAAAAAAAACTTATTTATTTCAGATATTATATAAATCTATTTAGTCGAGCTATGTTTTCAAAACAGACACATAATTTTTTAATTTTTGTGGTCCATCTCTCATTAAGATTGTGAAAATAAGATTACAAAAAATCATTTCTATTAAAAAAGTATCATTTTCATGCTTGTTTATAATAAGTTTTTTTTATAGCGATTTAGTTAAATTAATTACAGTACTACACATGCACCGGTCTATGTTTTTTCAAATATTATTATCTCTAGAGAAAATTTTTCAACAAATTTTAAAATTTTTACAAAAAAAATTTCCTCTCGTGTCCGTTTAAACAAGAATTTTAAAACGAATCTAAAAAGATTTTTCGTTAAAACTAGGGGGGGGGGCTTGAAATTAAAATTGGACAGTATTTATTATTTTATTATTAGATTTTCGCAGCAATATTTTCACACTATGCTTCTTAAAATTTAAATCTATGAGATTAAATAATCCATCGAGTTACTAGTAAAGTAAGCAAATGTCATATAAATGTAATTGATATTCGCTTACTAAATGTAATAATATTATCATAATCTTGTTTAATATAACCATATAAATGTCTATAAATGTCACAACGAAGCATATATTGCAGTTTTTCAAGTTTAAGAGATTTTACTTTCAGAAAAATTTATAAATAAATAAAATCAAATTTGTGTAAAGAATATAATCTGAAGTATATACATATATTTTTTTAAACCTAACTTGAAATTTGGATTTACATATTTTCAAAAAGAAAATATATTATTTCTTTTTAAAGTGAACTGATTTATTCTTTGATTATCTTTATTAAATATTGTTATTGAAATGATGATAGGATTCATTTTTATTCGGGTATGCCTCAAAAGTACTTTAATTTCCTCTCCTTTTTTCTTCAGGTGTCAGTAAAACAACCAACTTTTATACTATGAATGTAGTAAATTGTGAACATTTTGAATTTTATGTAATTCGTGCTTGTTGGTTACCTTTTCGAGACATTTGTATCTCGAAAATCAGTTTTAAAAAATCGATATTGACAATATTTAACGAAAAATCCTTTGGAAAAGATAAATAGTGACGTCACAATCCTGTTTGCTGCTTGTCCGGTGGCTTTCTCATAGGACGTGTTGATTTAAAGCTTTCATAGTGTATTATGTTAAAAGAGATGAAGCAGGCGGGACCGTGCTAATGTTAGAGATATTACGAGGAGGTATTTACGCTCACTCGTTATTTTAACTTGTTTCTGAATCTTATATTTTTGGTTTAGTATTATGAAACGCATTTCTTGATTATTAAAAATAACCTATATATTTTTACTGGTGTGAATAGAATTTTTTTTTTAATTTTTAGTTTATAAACAAGTGCATTAACTTACGACAACAATTGATCTCGGTTATTGAATAAATTTTTAATAGAAAAATAATTTCTCTATCTTTTATCAGACACGGTAATGCCTAATAACTTCATATTTAATTCGTTATGATGAATATATGATAATTTTAAAGTATTTTTTTTTTAAATATTTATCATGGCTAAACTAATTTTTGTTCAACTTTTCCTTTCCTTTTCTATTTTTTCTTTTTTTTTCCTTCTTTCTTTTTCTCTTCAACTTTTTTTATGGTACAATTTATTCTACTATATCTGAAAGTTTGCGCACAGCCTTTTCAAATCAAGAGATACTTCTACAATAATTTAAATATAAAATTAGTCAGTATTAGAAATTTTTGCAAAAGTATTTGAAATCAGGAAGAAAAGATTAGTTTTTGCTATCTACATCTGTTAGTGTTGAAAGAGCGAAACTATTTATATTCCTAAAATCATGTTTATTCCTATTTTGAAAAAAGTCAAACGTGGAAAGATTAGGCAGAAGGCAAATTATTCTTAAATGGAAATTAATTACATAAAAAATAAGCCCCTTCATAATAATAATAACAATAAAACGGTATTCCGTTATCAGACACAAAAATTTCGAACATATTTATATGTAACATTTATTGTCGAATAAATGTATGAGGGGTTCGTTCACAACTATTGTAGACCAAATATAAAAAAAGTATTTGTAAAAAAAAAAAAAAAAAAAAAGGATAGTTCATTTGGATTTAGAAAATGCATAAAATATTTTTTTAAATGTACATTTTATTTTAGATTTATTTAAATATTGTAGTATTTAGCTTAATGTATTTATAAAGTAGATGGAGCCAAAGGAAGAAAGGTGACTTGCGGCAATATTCCCTTTCAGTATAAAATACATTGAGAGCGCAATATTGACTCAACAAATGAAGAAAACATTTAACGAAAATAAGATTTTGCTTGATGCATTTTACACTATTACGCGTAATTTAAAGAATACATATTGCAAATTGCTTTGTTAACCCTTTGAGAGGCAAAGAACTTCTATATTTAAAATGCTGAAACGATGGATCGAATCGACACCAGAATTTAAAGCAAACTTATTTTACAATAAATAAAAAGTTATCTTTGCTTATTTGCCAAATTAAAATTTTCATTTCAAAATTCTGGTGCCAATGTAGCATTTCGCAATTAAACTTAAGTGGTATATATTTTATACCACCGCCCTTCAAGAGGTTAAGTTACATCTTTTATGCATACTTATGTTATTGAAAGTTCTCTGGTAAATATACATAGGGAACATTATGCGGTTTATTTTTTTAATATATTGTACAATTTCTTCTATTTTATCTGAAAGTTTGAGCACGGTCTTTTAAAAACAGGAGATACTTCTACAATAATATAACTATAAAATTATAACATAAAATTGGTCCTATCATAAATTTTTGCAAAAGTATTTGAAATCACGAAGACAAGATTAGTTTTTAGCTCACAGGCTATCATAGCCTGAGAGCTTATGTGCCCGTCCGTTCTGTATGTACGTTCGTACGTGCGTAACGCGATAACTCATCATAAAAATATCGGATACACTTGAAATTTTGTATATAGGTATATCCTGATAAGGCGCTTCCCTGATTAGTTTTTGGAGTTCATTCGAGGGGGGACAGGGGGCTCATGCCCCTCCCCTTAATTGATATAAATGGTATTTTCATGCAGAATTAACAGTTTCCGTTCAAAATTTGCACATAGGATCATTCTGATGAGGCGAGTCCGTGACTGTTATTAGGTGTTCATTGAATAAGTATAAACAGGGGGAACGGGGGTTCTAATGCCCCTCCCCTTAATTGATATAAACGGGATTTTCATGCAGAATTAACAGTTTTCGTTAAAATTTAGATATAGGATCATTCTGATGAGGCGAGTCCGTGGTTGTTATTAGGTGTTCATTGAATAAGTATAAACAGGGGGAACGGGGGTTCTAATGCCCCTCCCCTTAATTGATATAAACGGGATTTTCATGCAGAATTAACAGTTTTCGTTAAAAATTTAGATATAAGATCATTCTGATCAGGCGAGTCCGTGGCTGTTATTAGGTGTTCATTGAATAAGTATAAACAGGGGGAAAGGGGGTTCTAATGCCCCTCCCCTTAATTGATATAAACGGGATTTTCATGCAGAATTAACAGTTTTCGTTAAAATTTAGATATAGGATCATTCTGATGAGGCGAGTCCGTGGTTGTTATTAGGTCTTCATTGAATAAGTATAAACAAGGGATCGGGGGGTTCTAATGCCCCTCCCCTTGTATAAATAGATTTTTCAAGCAGAATTGTCAGATTTCGTTCAAATCTCTGAATAGTTTTGGAAGTTTAATGGTTAAGTATAAAAGAGGTAAATAACTCCTCTTAAATTACATAAATGCTAAATGGGTTTTTATTAAGAATTATCCGATTTGCTCTGAATTTCGGATATAGATTTTTTATATGATAAAGCATGTCCTTGATAGTTTAGAAAGTTCAATGATTAAGTATAAAAAAGGAGAAAGGGAAGAGCTGTTTCCCCTTCTTTTTTTTTTTTTTTTTTTTTTTTTTTTTTTTTTTTTTTTTTTGTCGAACGGAATTAACGAAAATACAAGGCTGTAATGCACAATTAGTATGCGTGGCCTGTGAGCTCAATGCCATCAGTTTAACTGGGCAATATTATTTTTATCAATATCTAAATCTGCTGTTCTTAACAAGGAAATATGATGTTTAGTGAATATGGTTATAATTAAATTTATAAGATATTGATAAAAATCAGAATGTATTTGCAGAAAATATATTATTCAGTGTTAAATAACATGATTAATATTTTCGTCAAATTTTATTCATTTTTTTTGAAAGGGTAGAGACACATAACTTTCTTATGTACAATGTCTACCACCTCCCCCTCTTATTAAACTGTAATTTGCTTTAGAAAAAACTCATATATTCGATGTTTTACGTGAATGTTCGATTATTATTCGAATGGTTTCTAAGTTCGTCTGAATATTCGATTTTTTTTTTTAAGGCTGACAAAAGTAGTTTCCGCGAATATTTGTTATCAGCAAAAATATCGCGAAACATTCGGACGGGACCTAAACGATTTATCTTTCTATTTTGAGAAAAGTCAAACGAGGAAAGTTAGGTAGAAAGGCAAATTATCCTTAAATAGAAATTAATTATATAAAAATATGCCCCTTCATAATAATAATAATAATAATAATAATAATAATAATAATAATAATAATAATAATAATAATAATAATAATAATAATAATAATAATAAAGCAGTATTCCGTTAACAGACACAAAACTTTCGAACATATTTATATGTAACATTTGCTGTCGAATAAATAGATGAGGGGTTGAGTTCACAACCATTATATACTAAATCTATTTTGTAAGAAAAAACAAGGTTGTTCATTTAGATTTAGAAGATGCATAACATCTGTTTTATCTACGCCCAGAATGAAACAAGATTGTTTTCACATACTTTTCATAAATGACAACGATTTATTCAATTAAATGATTGTGGATGTGAATAAAACAGTTATTTGCACCTTCTGGAGTCTCTTTCTCTCTGTGTGTGTATGTGCTTTAAATACTATATTATCGTTGTGAGTCCGTCATATTATATAAAAATAATATATTGTAGAATTGACACTACACCTTTTTTAGAACCAGAGTTGATCCCAGACATTTTTCTATTTAAAGGTCTTAGGTGGCTCAAGCGGTGGGGAGTGAAAGTTACACTTTTTTGTCTGTTGAAAATACAAAATATCAAATAATCCGTGCAAAGGGGAACGTCTCCCCGGACCACCCTCAGAATACACATTTTCCCCCTTGCAAATACAATGAATTTTTTAGGTATAACTGCTAAAATTAGCGTTATGAAAGAAATTTCCCGGCGAAAGCATTAAAAATGCTTAAAACTTGATAGGTAATTTATTTGTCTACATAAAGAAAAATAATTTCATTTCCAAATCATTTCTATAGCACAAGCGTCTAGCGGTCACATTTTTTCATTTTGATCCTCAGATCCTACGGGATCAATGCTTGCGCATGCGCATGCCGTTCCGCACGGCACGTGGCTATTTTTCTTTTAAAGTGATATCCTAAGGCTGCGCGCAAACAGCACTACTTTCAGTTACACTAAAAGAGCAATAAATCTATCTTTGAAGAAGCAGTGTTTTCGACTGAAGAAAAGGTTGCTAGTTTTGGAACCTCTTTAAATAATTTTTGAGGTACGGAGCTTATCGAATTGACAAAGGAAGAGAAAGTTTATCTCTCTCATCTTCAGTCGTAAAGCTGTCAAATGATTTCGAGTTCGATTTCTCTCTTGAAGATCAAATTCAGTGCACTGAAAAAGCAATTTTATATCAAAACGCCGACACGAAAGATAAAAAGTAGCGGCGCCTGACCACAAGAAGTTAGTGCTATGTGTCCTTTAGTAGGCTCATGCGACGAACGTTCCGGTGTACGGTTATGACGTTCAAGCGCAGATCTGATGGTTTACGTTCGTTTCCATGCATAGCTAATGTACGTCAAGATGTCTTTTTAATAAAACTTATTTTGAAATAAAAAAAATAATTATCTATTTTACAACATTTGATAATATTAATCACAATTTTTTAATGTGATTTTTCTAAAAGAATATTTTGTAAGAATTTTTAATTTAGTTTAAATGCATTTTTTTAATTTAAAAAATATTTATTATTTATTTTATAATTTTTAATTTATTTTTTTTTTTCAAAAACTTTTATTACTCTTGAGATTTTGTTAAAACTTTTCTCAAAAAAAAAAAAAAAAAATAAATAAATAAATAAATAAATAAATAAATAAATAAATAAAAAATAAATAAAAATTATGAAATAAATAAACTTTTTAATTCAAAATACTGCATTTAAACTAAATTTAAGATTATAATAAAATATTACATTATTCCCAATTTTAATTTCCTGAGAACTTTTGGGAAATATATATATGTATACTAAATTAAATTTTTTTAATAAATAAAATTTTTAATTTAAAAAACTGCATTTAAACTAATTTTAAGACATTAATTTAAACTAATTCTACAAAACATTAATTTGGAAAAATCACATTAAAAGAATTGTGATTATTGGTAGAAATATTAAAAAATATAAATTTTATTTTTTCTTTTCAGGTTAAAACTGACTAAAGATATCTTGACTTACATTAGCTCGGCATGGAATCAAACTCAAACCCTCTGATCTGCACTTAAACGTCATAACAGTACACTATAGCGTTCTTCGCTAAGCTCTATTTGGCGATAATAGCCACGTGATTTGAAGAACGGTATGTGCAAGCGCTCATCTCACAAAATCAGAGGATCTAAAGGAAAAAGGGTGATCGGTTGGTGAACGCTTCCCTGTGCAGACAAGAGTTATAATGTACAATTATTTTATCTTGTATAGTGATATCGGATAAGTATCCGGTATTTTTTAAATGAAACAAAAATGAATACCAATAAGTGAAACATTTACAAACTATAAATACAAGATATTTTCTATATTTTATGGTGTAAGTTTTAAAATAAATTTGTTATGTTTTTTGGTGTTTATTGGAAAGTTGGAATTGTCTAGATAACAGCACATTCCCGTATTCTAAGGGAACTAATAAGAAAATGTTTCAATGTTTATTGAGAATTTATTTTTCATTCTATTTCAGTTATTTCCTGATAGCAGATGTTGAAATAAATTGAGCAAATCGATCAAACTGGTCAATCCTATGGAACAGATTGATAAAATGGTTTAGTCACTTTATTTTTAACAATTTGTTCTTTCTATAAATTGTTTAATTTTTAATGTAATACTTGAATTTATTTTTAAAAATTATACAAATATTAAAAATCTAAAATTATTGATAAAGTTTTTTGTTTTTTTTAATATAGAAATGAAAGTATTTAAGAATGTTCAATATTAACAAATATCTACACAGAAGTCCATGTAAATGATTATACATTTTAATGTATCAGTGTTTTTACTATATTTGCATTTTTTTACATAATTGAAACGCTACTTACGTTAACTGAAATGATAATTAAATAATATAGTGTTAATCAAACAAGACAAAAATGTATTAGAAGGCTTTCTTATTTTATTTGTAAAAGAGTAGATTTTAAAAAATAAAAAAAACGCGCTTTAAAATAAATGCGTCCTTTACGCCTTGCTAAGCTTATTTTTAAAACTAAGCATCATTGAACAGTCTGAAAATTGGTAATGAATCCTTATTTGCATTCACATAATAATTTTTTATAGAATTTTTTTCAGAGAGATTATGTATTTATATTAAGTTTTAAGAAATGTTTTGTTTAATTCATTCAAAAACAAAAGTGTATAATCCATAATTTTTAAGACATTTTCTAATAATAAATTTTAATCTTTTCTGACCCAATAACTTCGATTGGAAAAATATTTATCAAGATGTTGGAATACACGATTATAATCATGTAAAAAATAATTTCAAAAATTTAAAGCATAAAAATAAAAAG